>JASAMV010007376.1:0-10227 GCA_030248065.1 Rhynchonema sp. JSB1_4
ACCTCCAGACTGGTTACCGGCTAAAGTGCCACCAGTTATTGATGCGGAAACAGGCCGTTATCTAGCAGTAGACGGTTTATTCCATGCAATACCGCCGGGCAAACAGATCCGACCCACAGATGGTGTCTGGATCGACCCGGCAGGGATTGACATGAGAACCGATGACGTGTTTTTGCAACACGTCCCTGCATACATAACGAGCCATTTTCAAAATTACTCATTCAATCCGAAATTGCTCGATGAACCAGGAGTGCCATTTTCCCAATTGATTGCAGAAGGTTACGACCATATTGAGACGCCTGTGGCGACTCGTATGATTCGTGAAGACGGCAAACGATACTGGGCAATGCCTCGAGCGCCACAAGTTGGTTTTCCGGAAACCTACTTTATGGCGTTCAAGGAAACTCCTGATGTTTCAATGGACAAACAAGCGGATATTAAAATGCCGGTTGGGCCTATGATCAAAATACAGACACAACAAAAGTCTGAAGCAGCCCCAAACCTGGCATATCCGCGCAGTGGTTTGACTGATCAAAATAAGCCGCAGGAACCAGCCATCATTGATGACCTGAATTACTGCGCAACTCAACCAGGCATTTACGTTCCTAGACCTGACCCGTCAGGACAACAGCCGGTTGATGATATGATCAGATACCAGAAAGTTATCGAAACGATAACAACTGTCACGACATACAAAAGGTACGAAGGCACGAAAACTGGAGATATTATTGAATATTTCAACAAGTTTGATCGTGCCTGCGACCTAATGAAAGTCACATACGCCGAAAGGTTAGATTTGCTAGCCTTGCACTTTTCTGGAGACGCTCATCAAAAACTCCATTCATTGCCGCAAGAAATCAAAAATGATTATGCGGCGGTGAAGGGAGAATTGATCAGAACCTTCTCCACGTACAAGCATCTATCGGAACTGGATGCGGAACTGTCAGCAGTGACGCAAAATCCAGGAGAAACGGTAGATCACTACAAAAATCGGTTCGAAGCAATCTACAATCGCATGGCGTTTCACTACAACTCTGAAACGATAAAAATGACCAAAGGGCCTCGTTTCATTGAGGGGTTATTGAACGACATTGCGTTGCAAGTCAGATTGCGAACCGATGCGATACATTACGAGGATATTGTCACTCAAGCCCGAAAGGTGGAGAGCACAATCAAGCTGTACATCAGACGAAAAAGCGTTCCCCATGTCCCCGTCACAGACGGTAAAGACAAGAACGCGCCATTACCAAATTATGGCATGGCCAACAGATTTCGTCCGACTGGTATAGCTGGTGCTCCCTTTCGCGGGCAACCAAGGTTTGGCATGCGACCGCGCATGATCCCAAACATGTACCAAAGTCGACCGTTCATGCCACCGCGGTTCATACCACAACCGCAATACAGGTTTGGCATGCAGAACCAATTCCAGAGTGCTAGACCAGGGACCTATGGTTTCAGGCCAGGCACAGGTTATGCCCAAAATGGTGCGCAAGCACCACGGCAGCAACCACCTGGTCAAAGGAAATTCTGCTCGACCTGTAAACAGGCAGACGGCAGACATCTGCAAAATTGTCGAGAAAATCCAGCGGCAACGAAAGTCAGGTCGACAGAAACTGACTACCAACCAAGTTGCGACCCGAGCAGTGAAACATCTGCCACTTCGCAACAAGAACCACCACAGGCACAGGGCTTCGATACCCAGGGCCAAGGTGTGTTGGTCGATCAGTACCAAATGTACTATGGGTACCCCGACTACAGCTCAATGCCATATTATGATGCGACGTCAGCCGCACCATACATGCAAGAGCCCGAGTATTTCGGTGGTTACCAACAGTACGACATGCAAGCCGCACAGCCAGAGACGGTTGATTCATTCATTGTGTGTACAATGCGCATAACCACTGAACAAGTTGCTTTGTGGAATGCGACACATAACAACATCAGACGAACATCGAATCTGTTTGTATCTTGTAGGACACTCTCTGAAACCAGCGGAAAGAGATCCATGGGCTCTAACTGGCTTTTTTGTCGAAAGGCTCATTTCCCACCAATTTGCACTCAGAGCCCCCCCCCCCCGATGCTTTTAAGTGGAAAACTCTGATACTTTAAGTACATACATACATACATTACATATTTGATGTTGAATTTATTTTTACCCTGGACAAACAAGACGTTACAACAGATGTCTTTAACGGCTAGTTGGATAGCTTGTTAATTTCTACACTCAAAGTAATGCAGTTGCATTCTTTCTGTCGCTGAGCACCACAATGTGGCCTGTTGCTTTGTTTCTTCACGGGAGGTACTACTTAAGCGATAATGACGTACATAAATTTCCTCATTACCGTGACATACGTATATGCATGTATAATTACCGTGTGTTATCTACAGGCTTTAATTAATGTTTATCTTCTGACGATATCCTAGTCGATCCGCATGCATCATGACATGGCGTCTTGCCTTTTACATTTTCGGCACGCACTCGTCTCATATTAGAATCGGTAATTGATTCCATGCGTTGCCCACGCACTGACTCAGTCAGCGGCCAGTGTTCGAACGGGATTCATTTTTAATCCCGGGATCGGGATCGGGATTGGGATCAAGAAAGTGTCGGGATCGGGATCGGGATCGGGATCCCGGTTTTGAAAACCCGGGATCCCGGGATCGGGATCGGGATTGACCAGATAGTCCAAAAGCAATCGTTTTTATCATTTTATGCATAAGATGCAAGTTAATGTCACAGACAACCATGAAACATGTTTATCACACATGGATAAACACCCGGAACAGTGATCAAAGCCGATTGAAAATCGAGAATAGCTGATGACGGATAAGTTCAAAGATCATAATTGTAGTCGATCAGTGGCAAAGCCTTTGACAAAAAGACAAGCATTTCACCATTTTATGGTTTCAAGCAGTATCTTTTGTCATCAAATAAATCAGCTGCACTGGAAATGAGCTGTCCAGAAGGCGCGCTCGTAAGCGGAGCGCTTAGATTTTTGGAAGCTAGACGTGCCAGTCGCGGAAACTTTGTCTCATTTATTGCCCACCATGACAACATTTCCTCGAAACTGAGTCCCTTCGTTTGAAGCAACTTTGTGTAAGCGTTCAGTTCTAGCTCGATTTGTTCGCGATTGGTGGTGCTTGTGGTTTCATCACGCTCGCAATCAACCGTCGAGCACCTCTTTGGGGTAACACGCAAACACGGTTGTGGGCCGCGGGTCAGCAATAATTCTATGTCCAATGACCGCCGCGCGTTTGCATGGCCGCACTTGCGGGTAGCTGTTTGCGGGTCACTCGAAACATTTATTTAGCCAACACACAAAAATGAACTAATCAGCGCTGTGCTACGGGCACGTCTGCGACGTTGGCTCTACGCTGATGGGTTAATTTTTTTGTGTTGCAACCAGATAAATGTTTCAAGTGACCCGCAAACCGCGACCCGCAAGTGCGGCCATGCAAACACGGGGCGGTTATTGGACATAGAATATTTTTCTGACCCGCGACCCGCGCCCGCGTTTTCCTGGCCGCGCCCTTACAACAGCTTGGCGAATTATGATTGCATAATTTTTTACTTTTTGTTGTCAAAACTTAATCCCGATCCCGGTACTTTTTTGGGCGGGATCGGGATCGGGATCGGGATTGACTTTTTCAAAATGACGGGATCGGGATCGGGATCGGGATCAGAAAAAGGGGCCGGGATCCCGGGATCGGGATCGGGATCGGGATCCCGTTCGAACACTGGCAGCGCTACATTGTTTTTGGCTTTCTTTCCCCCACTTTCATGCAGCTTATCCGAGTTGCGATTAGGCGGAAAGACCGAGTTGACGTTGCGGATAAGGGGATTTTACAGCAAAAGGAAGCTGTCCTACGGCTTAACTGTCTGGAAAAGCTTGTAATCTCCCGTTAATATGACGTGGAACGTAATGTATTATACAGTAGCGCACGGTATTCTTGATGTGCTTGATGTACATATAAATATCCACACTTTTTTTGTTTAGACGGCTTGTTCAGCGAAAGCCGACCACAAGCGTGAGCGCAAACGCAAGCCTGAACCAGTCATTTCCATACTCCAAACGCGTATGTAGGTATGTTATAAAAATACGTTATAATCAGTCGGATTTGTTGAAAGGTCGTGAGGATATCTGCCAATTCAGGAAGGTCAGAGCTTTCTGCAAAACAGACTATCTCTTATTTTGCACCTGCAGATTAACCTACACCGTTGGCCATCATAAAAAAGAAAATGAAAGTTGGGTAAGCCCAACATCAAATAGCACCTAATGCACCACATGCTGGCGGAGAAACCGGTATTTTTATACAATCGTGAAAAAAGTCGAAATTAAACGAAAAACCTTTAAAGAACCGCAAAGGTATTTTTGAGGCAACGTCAGTGGTGTCTACGGGTGCTTTTAATGCTCATTGGGATTAAAATAGTTGAAACAACAAACAAGCCACATTGACATCGTCCGCGTTTTACCAAAGCTGTTCTGAAGAAAATTTCCTCTCAGCTTTTCTCAAAAATTGGAAAATTTCGTGAAAAATACCGCTGTTTCCCGGAGGCTGAGGTTTTTCGTTTTTTTTCACGTCCCAGGTGAACCCGGTTTTTTCGTGAAAAAACAGTTTTTCCATCCGTCAGTATACAACACTTATGTAACTCGTTGACGTGACTTTTAGCAAGTGGTGGATGAACATCCCTAAGGATCTTTGATGATCATTTTTTCACTGCTGTTTTGAATTCTGTGACGCCGCTGATAATATAATGCAATCGCAAGAGAATAAAATTGCAAAACAATTTGCATTTTTGGGACTAACGACGCTAAAATAAACGCTAGAGCCAGTTCTTCCAGTTTTTCCACAACAAAACAGCTGCATTTGTAATTCGAGTAAAGAGTTCAGGTTTCGCACAGAAGTTTTGAAAAAATTCAGCATCTTGAAGACCTGTGTTCCAAAACAAAAACACTTGGAACAGCATTTGGGTGGGGGAGCCATAATTAGAACAAAGCGGCTAGAATTACAGTGACCGCAGGGAAGTGACTATCACCATCTAAGGTTACGCTGCTTTGTTTTTGCTTGTTTTGAATCTTAAATTTCAATCCGTTTGGCTTTGAGTAGCTTTGAACAACGTTCTTTTGGCGGGGACGTAACAACGTTCTCTATTAATAAACGCCATGCTGCGGCTTATTTTCTTCTCTATTCGCGTATTTTCAATCCATTAGTGGAGTGTTTTTGTTTATCCACGTGCTCTGGCTGTTTTGAATCGCACGTGGTCCAATTCAGTGGTGCTATTTACGTCATCATTGTACTGTAACTGACAACGACAACTACATTATGTGCACCAAGCCATGTGGGCACACCACCCTTATTAATGTGAGTTTCTATTATATGTAGGTGTGGAGAATTCTACCCCGGGTAGAAATTTACGTGTTATAAAATTGGGTGGAATTTGAGTTTCCATTCGTTGGTATAGAATTCTGAGGCCATGTCCCAGTGCACAAAAAGGCAAGAAGGCTAAAATCGTAAGGTGTTTCGTCACACAGTCACACTCAAAAATGTTTCGACATTTGTATTCATGCGCATTCACACGAACCTTGGAGCGGGAGGAAGTCTCTTATGTACATATACCCAGCTCAGTCGGTGGGTACAAACATTTTACACTTTTGAGCAATTTCCGGGTTAATTTGGACTTTTTTGGAACAGAAACTCACGGGGATACAATTATGCAGGTTCAGGGCAGGGCTAGTAAATTTGAACCAAAGCGTAGAGTTTTGCATTCTACCCCGTGTAGAATTTCTACACCGAATAGAAACTGCTCCCGGTGTCTCAGCGGTTTCTCATTGAAGCCCCGGCGGGTATTTCGTATTTATATTGTGGAAAATCGATCTCTTTTGCTTTTGACGTTTAATTTGACGTTCTCCATTCAGAAATTTTGCTGTTGAAGGTTTATAAAAAATTTTAATACTCAGTGTGATAAGACTCGCTGTGAAAATCACAAGATTTTGACAATGGAAAGCCTGAAGTGTTTTTGGTGAAACGTTTCCGCATAGAGCCAGCGTAACATCCTGGAACGCCATAGAAATTGCCAGTAAGCCTGTTTACCCCTTTCAACTCCACTGCACGTCCATCACCCCCTAAAAGCTCGATAGCTCATTAATCAGGCACAGGCTCGCGTGTTGATCGAAATGCTAATGACCTCCGTTCATTTTTTAATGAGCCACGTGACGTGCAGCATTGCGAAACAGAACAATCGCACTTGTGTCAGCATTGGCTCAGTGAAAACGAGACCTTACACTCACATCGATACGCTGATGCCATATGCACATCAACGCTAAGTAAGACATATTTAGTGATGCCCTGTACACCATAAGGTTGTCTCGTTGCCGCTTGTCATGCAGGATTGTGAACCTGCGGGTGTGCTTTGTTGGCACGTACAAACGCATGTGACGCGGGGGCTTTGGCGGTCTTAGTAGGATTGTGAACTGTTCCAAAAAGGTCAATTGCCACCTCAGAGACCTCAAATCATTAACGCATAGCATCCCAACATACTGGAAGCACTAAAAGTAATGTGATTTGTCCTCTTGGGATTCTGTCTCCAAAACACGTTAATGTAACGTACGGACTCCAGACAAATCCCTGTAGGTGGTGATTCGTCTCAATACCTGGAGTAGGTTGCTGTGCCACGAAGCAACAAGGAAAGAATGCGGTATTTGCGAATCCACACTCCTCAGCAAGCGAACTCTAGATAGTGATCCTTTCTCGGTGGGTTCAATTTAGCCGATGCGGTGGTCTGCTACCTGTTGTTGCATTACTAGGACTTTAACTCAATCAAGCGTGTAACGAAGTATGTACGTACTGTATATACAGTTGCCCACCCACTTCCTGCTCTTTCCCGGAAACGCCTTCGCCTCACGCCGCGTGCGTTGGTGTTGAGGCCTGTTTCCAGTGGTGCGTCACTACCTGCGTCACGCGTCATCGTCACCTCAGTTCAGTGGCGTAGGAAGGGGGCGCCATGGTGCCCCCTTCGCCGAAAAGGGGGTCCTTTTGACAGAGCTGAACACTGCCTGCTGTGAGCTAAACAAGCGCGAATCACGATTTTTACTTCTGCAAACCGCAATTATCCAAAAATCGCGCGCTTCGCCCGTCATATTTATATGCCCATCTTTCATTAATTCAGTGACGGCTAGTGCACAAAAGTAACATTTCCGCGGTGTACAGTACCGGGTGCAATTCTAGGCTGAAAGTTGAAGTCGCGTGCACGCGCGTGCACGCGCGTGCGAAACAGTGCCAAGTATAGGCAAAAGTCGAAGTAACTTCGCGTGCACGCGAAGTATCCCCCCTGCGCGCCCCCCTCCTTACTTAGCTACCCCCCTCCCCTCCCCTCCTCCTCTAATCTCCCTCCGCCTTCCATTGCGCGTGCGCTGGCGTGCGCTCCCCATGTACGGTTCCACAGATAAGGACTGTCGTTTTACCCGCACACAAAACGCAAATCTCTTGTGATTGACGTTTTGGCATCAAACAGTAAAAAACGCTAATTTTGGTCGAAAGCAGCATTTGATCTGACTGTGTCGCAGATGCACGCCGTCGCATTTGGGACTATCTGCGGTGACGCTGACGTGACGCACCACTGGAAATAGACCTTTTCTTCGTTATTTTCATCAACCCGAGCGGCTGCGTGCTGCTGCTACTTGCATAGGAATGCAGTTTTTTGTTTGAAACTGCATTAGAGGCCACGAGCGGCTTGTTGTGTCGTTTGTAACTGTTGACGGAGGGCATCCTGAGAATCATAGTAAACGGATCAGGAAATTAGCGCGTGACATTAGTAAATTCCAAATCTAACTGCTGTTCGCTGTCTTGTCTCGCCAGTCACTTTTATTCACCTTGGATTCTCTCAGGATGCTGCAGCTGATGTCCGAATTTCCGTCAGCATAGCTTACGCAGACCTACCCAGTAATATTTATAGGAGATATGAGTTGATTTTGAGTGATTTGGTTATAAGTAACCTGAATCGAATATTGTACATGTCGCTTTCGAGGTAATCGCACTGATCACTTGAACTTAATCACGCAGTGAGTCATTAATCTGGTGCTTTATGCCTTTTTTCATCAACGGCTATTACAAAGGCTCACTTGTATGTATATTGAACATAGTAGGAACCGAAACCGGAACCGGAAATATTTGCGTGTTTCAGTTTCTGTGTTCAACCTATATAAGTCTCCCCCTCAACGCTGTCAATATTATCATTTCAGAGCAGTATATGCCCTAGAAACCAAGCCGGTTTAATGGACATGCGATTACAGTGACATATCAATCCACACAAATATCAAAAATTGCAAAATCATAAGCGCGGTGTGCGGCTAATCATGACCACGACCATGGCCTATGTCCTTGTCAGAAATCGAAAGGGTCGTCAACCGCTGGCTACCACGACAGAGCAACAACAACAGCAACACGTGAAACATCAAGCAGTATCAATCAACGGTAGTAGAAGCACATTATTGGTTTGTGTGCTTGTGCTGACCGTTTTGTCAGTGTGTCAGCTGTTTGCCCCAGCCGATGCAGCTCTCATGCGGCCATCCCCAGAGGACTCTGATCTATCGCTAGGCTCATTCCCCGAACTACCACTATTCCTTCAACCTGACAGTGACTATGACTATTATGACGCTGACGACGACCAGCAGCACCATGCATCCTCACAACTGATGCGCCCCCGGCCGCAGAAAAGGTCGGAGAAACGCAAATTGTGCGGCAAATTTCTGCTAAACATGATGCGATCGGTGTGCGGCCAGTGCGGCGTGTCGCTGGAGCCGCACGCAGAAAGTGGCGAGACGCTGGTTACCGCCTGCTGTCGTCGACAATGCACCATGAAAAAACTTAAAAGCTACTGTAGACCTGGTTGCAATTAGTGCTGTATACAGTCGACCCCCTTCATAGTGAGTCTTAATGTCATACTACATAGTACTCAAAGAGTCAATAATGCATAATCTGAAGAGAGGTCTTCATCCATTCACTAACTAGGGGGCAGACTGTATTATATATTCGGTCAGGGAATTCGGACAGCTTTAGTGCATAATCCCGAACTAGTAGCAAGGAAAGTGTCCCAATTGCCTGTTGCCGTGCAAGTGGTTGAACTCGTGAGTCCAATCTGTGAGAACGACCAAAGATGTCCTAAATTGTGTTCTACCGTGTTTGTTTTGGGTAAGATTTCGATGGTCGAAGCAAGGAGCATATCCATTCTATAGGAGCATAATTGCTTGTTTTTTGGTTTTTTATCAACATGTTTTGTTGCGTACATTTAGTCAAGAGAGTTTCTCCTAACTTTCGTCATTGTACAGGGTACATGTGTACTTCGGCTCCGTTTCTTTGTCTGGAAAGATTTATCAAATAGTGCAGTATTACGATTGTACATGTAGACTATTCATTTTTCACAAACTTCATACAGGTCCCCTGAAACAAGGTTCGACTTCTTTTCGGGTGTGTTCTCAGAACAAGCGTGTCTCCGTGCTTTATCCGGACCTTTAATTGGTTTGAACGCACAACTCTTTTGCATGTGAACTCCAGTACCTAAGCCTTTGGAAATGATGTTGTGGAATGTGACGTGAAATGTAAAGATCAGGAATGACGGAAAATATCCATATTATTTGTGTACATGTGTATCATCAATGTTTTGTATGTACAAAGTGTACAAGGAGCTTGGGATAAAACGATTGAGTGTTGGTGCGATCACGAACGTTGCTTTGACGTGACAGTGTCAAGCTGCATGTAGTGCAAACGTTTATGATGATGAAGGCCGTACCCCGATACCAGCGGAAAGGAAATTTCATTCTAATAAGTTCTAATAAAGTTCTTACACGCACAGAACGACAGAGTGCCACTGTGACCGTCTGCTGGCGAAGCGGCCGTGGTAGAGTGGGGTGACTCCGAGCGGGCGTCCTATGATTTTCTAAACGTTCCGACCGCAAAAATATTGCCACGAAGTTCTTGTTTCTCCCCATTGTACATCAGAACTCACGGTTACGCCTGTGTTTCATTTGTCCGATGGTAGGGAAGCCGTGTTAGGCTGTGGTTGAACAGAGGAACAGGACTTTCAACAGTCAGTCAGACGCTTGCATCTCCGCGCGAACTTTGGACATCAAAGATGCAGAGAGAAGGAGGGATAGGCTTTGAAGGCACAGATCACAAAGCTCGTGGGTTCGCAACTTTAAAACCGAAGGTCTACAGCAACGAACAACAGAA
>JASAMV010007377.1:0-29701 GCA_030248065.1 Rhynchonema sp. JSB1_4
GTTTAATTTTGCTTGCCCAACATCCGTTTAAGTTTGTTTTCATCCATTTGCGATTAGTTGCTGTTATCAATTTCACGGTCGCGTGTCAGAAAGCTTATGCCTTTGCCTGCAGTCTGTTAGAACATCCACAAGCATTGCGAAATAGTGTGCATATGAATGTGCGTCCACTGTTTTATCCACGGCGTTTGGAAGTAGCTATTAAACGGTATGCTACTGCATGTTATCTTACGTGATGGTCTCTCCAGTTTAACCTTAGCGCGAATCTCAAAACCAATCATCTGCTTCTAGTTTATCATCCTTAACCCGTTTGGCCTGTGGAGTCCGGCCATCCTCATTGTGAAAAGTACAAACAGGCACCCACACATCTGTGTCCCTAACAACGCATCAATCCCTCAATGGCCGGCCATGTTTGTGCTTGTGTATTGGTCGCATGTTGCGTCGCTGTTTGTAGCCATGGAAACTCGTCACGTGTCTGTTGTTGGAAATTTTCTGGCTCACTCTATGTAGCTCTACTGTTGTGGTGCCTGTGTCCTTCACCTGCCAGCTTTTGCGGTCGAGGTACTTGAACAACCCCAAACCAGAGCATGCCCATATGTTCACATGATGATGGCTCGCTTGCTTGCCGTCTCTGTGCTTCAAATGTTTGCTTAGGCGCTTTAGCTCTCGTTTCATGGCAATAAAAGCTTATTCATTCACCTGTTGTCCGTACTTGTCCTGACTGTTTCCAGTATTTTGGCAGTATTTTTGTGAGTTTTGCCGCTGGTTTCATTTGTTCTTTAAAAGCATGTCTAAGACCACGAAGATGGAGCGCGCAGTGTCACAAAGTGCACCCTCATCTCCTGTCACAATTAAGATTCCGAGGTGAGTCACACATATTGTTAAATTCATACACGTCCTAAAAGGCAGCTGTTTGTCGCGAAAAGCATGAATAAAAACTACTCACAACAACGCCATGTGAATAATGCTGACTTTGCCATTTTCACAGGGTTATGGTCGATTGCTGGTTAGTGTAGTGCACACTACAAGCTTGCTCTTTTGCTGCTGCAATTGCTTGCTTGGTCGTACTACAACCATTTGCTTAATCGAAGTGCATGAATAACAAACACAGTACCGAGTTTCGACGGCGACGAGAGCAGCTTCATGCTTCCTTCTGTCTTTCTCTCACCTCCCCATGGAGTTGCAAACTGTGTGTTCCTTGATATTATGATGTCAGCCCATCCGAGTATGTCTCAGTCCTCAACTGGCTGGCGCCTGTCAGTCATTTCTGCCCGAAACAATGATGATAATGACAGTGCTCTTGTCCTTGTTCTGCTTCTTGACCCGTCGTATTCACGTTAATGCGTCTTGTTTTGGATGAGTCGTTCATGCGCACATGTAATGGCCGGAGAAAGCCTCTCTGATGGTGACGTTGCCCAGCATGATGATGCTTGCTTTGCTGCATTAACTTTACTCAGGGAACGTGCCATGGTATGACTTACCTATACTTCGTGTTGTTGATGCTAAGGCACGAGCTATACGAAACACTGTGTATGAAAGAGCCTTTCTTTTTTAGAGCACTTGCATTTTTAGTTTTTATGCGCCTGTTCATGTCATGTCAAGGAAGCACTGCGTTAAAGCGTGCACACAACGCTTTGCTACGATGATCAGGTCTTAACAGAACAGTTTCGTGTATACTTGCGGTTTGCATCTCTCTTTGTTGCTCTTACCCTGTCGAGCTCCCCATCAACTTTTGCATCGTTTTGCCATTTATGGCTAATTACAAAACTATTTTTCCTGATTGTAACGTTGGTTGTCGCTCGACCAACTTTTAACGGCAGCGTACCACGTGTTTATTTATGGATGTGATGTGTGTTTCGTTATGAAGCGAGTGCTAAACTCATAATTTGAGTTTGCACACAATAGATGACGTAAACTTTGGCTTGCACTTAGAAACGTGTTCGTTCAGGGGCGAGGGAAGTTGTGTATCTATCTACACAGTGTGGCGTGTTTAGACAACTGCGGCGTCATTTTATGTTATTGTTTAGTGCTTAACGCAGTTCACATTAAAGTGTAAAACGTAGGTTTCCCTTCGGCAATTTTTGCTATAATGTAGTTTTACGGCATTAGAATGCTCATTGTGTCAAAATACTTAACAAATAGTTTTCTTGTAGTTCCTCAGTTCAGCCAATTTCACGAAAATTAGAGCGGTATCCAAAATTACATCTGCTGGTCTGCTGGTTCATAATTCACTTATTATTGTGACGTTATAACCAACTGTTCGTTTTGAGGTGGTTAAAGTTTGTTGATTTAGTGGTTTCCATTATCCATTTTACGTGCGCGTTAACTCTCAACATTATTCGTTCGTATGCTCGTGTTGGTTATGATTCGGTTAACGTCTTCAATCAATGTCGTTTGTTGTTGTCGCAAAATACTTCTTGTAACACTCGGTGTTATGTAGGCACCCTGTTGTCGTTGTTGTTAAGAGTCTGCCTGTCCTCCCACCGTCCTCCGCTCGCAGGTGGTTGTAAACTTCGAGTAAAGTAAATTTTGCAACAAATTTGCTCTCACTTATCTTGCTCTGCGTTCGTTCAATCAGCCAGCGACGGCCATTATCTACTTTTCTGCACTGATGTTTTGATTTTCCCCGTGTTTTTTATTTCGTGCATTTTTCGCATTTTTTGCCTTATTTGTTCGTGTGCATAAAATTCGACAGCGGTACAATTGTGGAATGACACTGCGTCTTTGTCTGCGCGCACTATGAATTGCTCCTCGCTGCTCAATTCAGTGTTTTTATCACTCGTACCATTTGAACTTTTTTGTCATCGGGTTCGAACTTCTATAGGGCAGTGTGTGACAATTGTTACTTGGCACCTCGCTCGACAAGTCGCGCATTGACTCAATTATGCGTAGTTTTGTTGTTGTGATTGTGCCCTGTTCTGCCTGCCCACCTCGTCAGTCAACGTGTGTGAGATGAATGTGCATTATTTTTGACGCTGCGTGGGCGGAGGTTGTGAGTTTATAGGTGGCTGCAATGCTGTTGTGAATACACCTATGTCTGCGGTTGATGACAACCCACAACCTACAACAGGTGCATGGTGCACAATAAAAGGTGGTTAGGTTGACGAGCATAATCTGCAAAACTCTCAACCCAACGAGCCAGCCGCTCAGTCAGCAACAGGACGGACGCATTATTGTGAAATATTCGCGCACACTGATTTTTATCTCTCGTTGTCAGTTGTTTGGTCGCGAACGCGTGTGCACCTATGAAGATTCACATTACATCCGTTTCCAGCAGCAGGTTGGTTGGTGGTTTATCAACTCCCAGTCCCGTATGATGTAGTGTTAGTCGGCAGCGAGTGCTTGGATATTACGCATGTGTTTGTGTTTGGATTTTGTGGTCGGAAGGTACGTATTTGCTGATAATGCACGCACGCTGTAATATGTCCCGCTGTCACGTTAGTGCACTCTGCACAGGTGCACCATGTGATATCGGTGCTGCATGGGGTGCATGTTTCGTTGTGTGAATTAGTTTCGCTCCATGTGTGTAACACGGTCGCTTGGATTGGTTTTTGGAACACTGATAGGTTTTGCTCATGCTGGGCGTTTTTTCTACTAAAATATGCTACTGTGAATATCGGTGTTACGTCTCTTTGATCGATTTCATTCGTTTCGTTATCTGCGTTAACACCTTTCTATGGGATCAAAATTTCACTCTTGTGACATGACTGTCCGGTGTACCTTCTACTGCATATCGTACACTTGGGTTATTTTGGGCCTTACCGTAGCAGGCTTAGTATTCGTCCGTCCACAAAAAAGGAAACCAAACTTTACATCTGTTGGCACTGTCTGTCGTCGACGAGCTGTTGCCTTTCCGCGTGAACTATAGCTTGGTACTGTTTTATTACCTGCGTTTGGCATTTGAGCCAGCGCGTCTACTGCGGAATACTTTGTTGTTTTTACTGTCTGCAAGCTTTATTACGCTGTGAGAACTAAAATGCTGCTCACACTGTGCAAGGGAAGGGCCGATTCGTCCAAGTAAATGCCGTGAGCTGAACAAGTGTTGAATTCCAACAAATACTTGATTCTTTTGTTGTCTACCAACCTTTCTCGCGTTCTTAGTGAGTTTTTTGGTAACACTGCCACAAAGCAGTTTACCTGGCCGAGCACAATTCAAGTCTCGCCTAGAAATTGTCTGTGGTACGTTCCTCATGTTTCTGTGTCAGTATTCTTCTTTCATAATAACAGGCCTTCTGTCGGCAGCGTTGCTATAGAAGCAAGCTTTCATGTATTTAGCGTAAGTGTTTGCGAAACTGCCGCTTTACCATATCTATGTTGCAATCTAAAGTTTCACCGTGAACTGGTTAATGTCACCTGCCTCTTCGTTTCACAGTTGTTTTTTGCATTGCAAGGTGTGTGTCTCAACACGTAAGAATACTGTGAACATTTATACATTTGAAACTGAAGATTCAGACAGGCATTCTGTTCGAAACAGCTGAGAAGCCTTACATAACACCGTTTTGTATGTCCGATGGACTGCCACTTTAGTTTGCTGCGCCGTTTCGCATAGTCTATTGTCCGGTGGTGTAGAGCATGCCATTGTGTTGCTTCGTACCATTTGAAAAGGTGCGTTGTTGTATGTGCGCACTTGTCGTAAAAAGGTTCGGTAATTTTCGACGTGAGTCAGTTACATACGGTAAGGTAAGAAAATTTACTGTTTATATGCATTGGTCTGGTGGGTTCGAGAGGGATGTTGCTGTGAGCTCTTTGTCGTTGTTCAGTCCACTAATCCGAACAAGAATACACACATAGGTAGGACTTAATTGGATTTCATGTTCGGTCGGCAAGTACAACCCCAGATGCCCTTGGCAAGTGTCCGTTTTTTTTCGCGTGTATCACTAATTTCTGTGCCGCAAATTTTGCGCGCGGCAGCCCAAGCCGCACAATAACCACATCACCATCTGTGTACATTTCCCTCTGGATATGTGATGTTACGTGTTTATGTGTTGGTGAGGTGAGGATGTTTTATTAGTACACACACACATACGCGCTCGTTGCGCATATATCCAGCACCTGTTTATGTGGTGGCGACACAAGCCTTGCCGTAATCGCAAACTGCGATGGGGATTGTGTCATATAGACGAATGGGGTTTAGGCACAAAATGCGGTAATTCCCACTGAATAGATATACTGGAATACAACGGTATCCTACATTCGCCTCATGCTGTTGATAAATCTGCTGCTATAATGATCACTGGAATACTGTTTTTGGGGTAGTTGGATTCAAGATTTACTGGCTAATGTAGTTTGCACATGAAAGCTCCGTGTTAGTTTGCCTGTGCCTGTGTAGCAATGTGAACAGGTGGTTAGCTGGCAAGATAGACAAACCCACACGTCTCAGACTAGACAGGGAACGAATAAAACATGTATAGTATGTAGCTTTGGGGTTTCGGCATATTCCCACGTTTAATTCTAATTTCCATCGTGCATGGGTGCTGGTTTAGCTGTATTGCTGCAGTTCAGGTTTGCCGTACTGGCATTTGAGACAGATAGACATATCATGTAATTTCAGTATATTGTCTGTGTGTTTGCGTAGTGGTTCTGTGTGTATGTTTACTGGTGCTACGCAAACACGGAATTGGCAAATCGAGCCTGTGAGAGTTTCGAGGCGGGGTCATTATTTTTTCGTGCGCGCGCCTCGTATACGGAACGCATTTGTCTTATTCCGAAAGCGGCTCGCCGACCTGAGTGTGTCGGGCGCGGGGCGCCTCGTGTAATAAATCGCAACCGCCACGAGCTATTGGCTAACTTATCGCTACACGCTTCACATCCTCCTCGCGTGCCGGTACGGACAGATTGTGGTGATTCAGTGCATCTTCCAAATGCCAGCCGCCAACAACCTTGGATAAATTACTAGTCCTTCCGTTGTATTTCCGCTCCACCACTTGTGAACCAAAACCGAACACAGTTGTTATGTTCGTCAGCAGTCCAAGTGCGCAACGACCACTAGTTCTGTTTGAAGCAAAGCAACGCTCCATTGACGAAACAGCCTTGCATGAGAAGGAGTGGTCAGTGACCTTCGAGTTGCGTGTTCCTGTTGTTCTTGGTTCATGCTCATTAGGTATTCCCCGCAGAAAGTTCTTTCTCCACGCTTGGTGTCCTTATTTATCCTTTCCGATATCTTAAGCAAGATATCTGTATATCTTCAGAAGATGTCCTCATGCTACAAAATCTTCCAAATCTATTGAATTTCGTTAAAATGATGTAGAATTTTTGTAGAAATCGTTTATGTCTATTCACACCTATTGCAGTGATTCCGACAGTGGCGGCAGTGCGGGCAGCGTGCGACAGCAGAACGCTATGAACGAGCAGTCATTCGAGGGAGTCGCCAACGGACATCTGAGTGGCTCATCGCCCGATCATCAAACCCATCACCGATCCACATCACTTATCGATGGCTCGACCGACAATGCGCGGCCCAATCATCTGCTAGCTGTCGTAAACGGTAGGCGATTTTCTTCCACATAGTATGTGGGAATTTTTTTGTGCGTACTTTTTCACAGAATTTTGACTCCATCGTTCTTTTTCTCAAAGAGAGTGAAGGTGATAAATATTGAGCGTTCGCTTTATTCAGGATACGAGCGGTACCGTGGTAAGCTGACATTAAAAAGCTGTTGGTGACTGTTAGTTCTTAATCACGGTTTGGTACCCTCCACCCACCGCTTTTGTGATTGAACAGGCCAGGTCGGCACTATCCTGCTGACAAAAAACGTTGAAAGTTAAAATGTCTGATTTTGCAGGCGGCGGCATCAAGAAAACGCACAGTTCGTCGGCGGTGGCCAATCAGTTGTACTACGGTGCTAACAGGGGTGCAACGACGACCAGCGGTGGGTCGCGACGCAGCAGCTTCAGCTCGGACATCGACATGTCGGTGTCGGACGCAGAATTGCACTCCGAAATCACCGAAATATCGTCACAGGTTTGGATTCTTAGATATATATACATGTATGACTCAATCTTTCGTATCATTAAATTAGTTCTATAGTACATTTCATACACGTCCAGTTGATCTAACTCAATGAAAGAACACACATTACATTCTAAGGTGCTAACCATCAGCCGTAAGCTGTCACAAATGGAGGAACAGCGAATGACGAGCGACGACAAACACGGTCGAATCAGACAGGAAAACGCCGTGCTCCAGGAACGACTACATTCACTTGAGGAGTCGATGACTCAACTCGAAGAGAGGTGGGCCGAAATGTGTTGAAATACTGCTTTTTCTCACAGTCGTGTTTCTTCATTCCCAAAAATGACAAATTTCGCAATAAGTGCCGAACTGCAGATGGCGCGAACGACACACCGAGGAGAAGACCAGACATCGTGACAACGTGCACAGACTCGAACGCGAGAAAACGCTCGAACTCGAAGCGGCGCACCTCAAATACCAAGTGTTGCAGAAAGAGCACGAACAGGTCAAAGCCGAAAACACGCGACTGACGAATGCCAATGGATCACTTACGGAACGGGTGGACGCCCTGACTGAACAGGTCCAATTTTGTGTGGTTTTTTGGTTTCGTAATGAGTAAAGTGCCTTCAATCTTTCAAACTGGTTGCATTACGACATGTCTGTCAGCCGACGTACTTATATAGGCAAACCGCTTGTTGTCATAGCATCTGGTATCACCTTACGCAATAAACGCCAACTTAAAAGGACGTGTTGACGATACATGTCATTTCTAGGTGTCCGACCTGCGATTCCAAACCGAAACGCTCGAACGCGACAAACGCGAGGTCGAGTCGCTCTATCGACAACTTCGCGATGAGTCCGAGGCCGAAATGGCGACCAGCTCCGACGTGGTCGAAGAGTTGTCGCGGCAGAACGACGAACTCAGAAAGTCCCTCAGAAAGTTGGTCTAATTGTGATTTCGGTTTTCTTTTCTGATCAATAAAACATACCCAATACGCGTTTCGCCACTCAGAGAATCAAAATTAGCAGTGCGGCTTTGTTTTGGTTCTTCTGTTCTACATATCTGTTCTCACAGACTGAACCGGCGGTGCAGCGGGTCAACGGCACCACAAATACACCACTAGGTGGCCACACGAGTAGACAGCAAACTAAGCATAAACTGTCGAAACTGTTTGCAGACCGCGTCAGTCGAGTCTGGTCGATCGACAGATGGACCTCGAGGACGAGCTAAATCGCGTGCGTGACGACTATCGCAAGCTGCAGGAGACGAACGAAGAACTGCACGCGCAGCTGCTGCAGGCCAGCGTGGAGACGGGACGGTCGTTGCTCAATTCGGATAGACCGTCGCTGGCTGCTGAGCTGCACGGCAAGGATAAGGATGAGGTTCGTTGCCGTGTTTATGGAAACGTCCTATGAAACACCAGTCATTGTGTTATGCTGCCTGCTGCCGGAGTTTGGGGCTGCCAATCACTGTTTTGAGTATAGCAGTCTGAATTGTGCCATGTGAATCACATAACCGACTTCGAACATTGACCTGGAATTTGTTTCAGAGAATCAAACAACCGTCTGATTCGGTAATTATTTTTTGGCTGCTTGGCTGCTCTTAATGCCATGTATACATACAAACCTAAATGTCGCTGTCTTTAATGACGTGGTCGTGAATGATAGCCTACGGAGCTCTGAATCGTTTTTTGTTCTCTAATTTGCGGTGATCGCTCGGTTCAGCGGCTAAGTGGTTCATGTTGTTGTACAGTCGACGTTTTCAAGATATGCGAGTTTGAGAACCCTGTGTTTGACCTTTGTTGATCAGGTTAACAATCAGAGACATCTTAACAAATGCTTATTTTAAGGGGGTGCGCGTGCATGAGAGGCGATGATATTTTTGCGTCTGTTTGTTAAAAAATGGAACACGAATTCAAGAAAAATGCAGAGATTGGCAACACTTCGCCTTCAATTTTCAGTTGATCAACGCGCTGAAAGAACAAGAGATCTGCAACCAGAAACTTCGAGCCTACATTGAAGGCATACTCATTCGTGTGATTGAGAGACACCCGGAAATACTGGAAATCAATAACAAACCGCCTGATATGTGATTTACTCAGTACAACTGGAACTGTTGAACTTGTACGATATCTATACATATACACATTGTGAGCTTGGCTTTACTTTATACTTGACTATGTTTTAGCGGGTAGACGGCCGGCAAAACTATTGTTTTGGTCTGCACAGCATAGGAGAAAATTACGATACTCGCAATTCAACGAAAATACATATGACATAATTATTTGTCATAAAGTTTTCTCCGAGCTGATTTTATGATTCGGACTCTATTCCTTTCCATTCCTGAAACTATCGTCACTCTTGTAATATTTTCTCGTGTTAAGCTGTCTCAGAATGATGCAACTAAGATAATTGAAGTGAATTTTGAAAGATGTTCTTTCTGACTCTCTGACAATCAAATACATATTTGGGTACCATTGTTTCAAGTGTGTAATCTATTATCTTTTTAAACCAGTGAATGATACATAACAATGGATTCTCTTTTAAACCCGGTTACTTGTATTGTATACAATATTGTTTGTTAAGATTTCATAATAATCACATTTACTGTTTGTATCGTGGTTTTTGTCTCACACAATACTGCTCTTTTGCCTTGATTATGATGCATTGTATAAGTTTCGTTCTTTGTTGCAGACTTTTATAGCTATAAATTGGTATTATGTTTCTGAATGTGCTGTTGTGCTATTTTGTAATGCTATGTTTGGCCACTTGCTGTTTGGACCAAATTATGTTTCCCGTATCTTTTTTATGCTGCGTCGTTTCAACTGTATTTCAGGTAACAAAGCGGTGTGTGTGTTTATTATTGTCAGAAAGCTTTAGGAGCTATTGTCTCATTTCGTTCTTATGAAATAAAAAACGTATTCATACACTTTTCCCTGGTTTTCAAAATAATGGATCATAATTTTTGTATGCTTCGACTATTGTACTGATATTGCGTCCGGATATGTTTTATCTTCTGCTCTGTGATATGTAACGTACCTTGAGTTTTGAAAATGGTTGAGTTTTTCGTCTGATGAGTTGATTGAACATTGGAATGAACGTGCTATATTTTACAGCTTCTCAACGATCATCCCGACTTCATCAATGGTGAACAGCAACAAAAAATGACAAAAATTTTCACAAGAATAGTAACGAGAGTTTGTTCTTTGTATCGCAACGAGACGAAGTATAAAGTGGCCTTAACACTACGCCAACACGAGCCCGATTTCGGAGGTGGCAGATTAGTGAAACATTCACACGTCGCCTTTGATTTGGGAAATGTTACGCGTTGTAGAAAACAACGTGGTGCATGAAAATTTTCTCTTTCTATTCGTTTTGTAAGCAAGTTTGTAAGCATGTTTTCTATCCGAAATCGGACTCGTGTTGGTGTATTGCCTTTCACAAGCTGCTCACGCCGCGTTTGCCGCCCGATTTCACACGAGCCTGGTCGAGAACATTCTTGTCGTGATAATGTATAATACAAAACACATAGTGGTCGAAATCTCTCAGCCGGACACTGCTGAGATTGTCATCGAAACATTTATTCGTTTGTTTCTCTTAATTTTTGACAAGCGCACATGGATTATACGACATACATGTACATAATAACCAGACTTTCATGCCTGAGCTCACATGACCAAACCAAACCAGACTAAGAACAGGATCGCAAAGCGGATTGCTGATTTTAAAGGGTAAGAAGTCCTGTAGGATTCAGTTTGAGCAGTTTTAATGCAGTATGAGGGAACGTTTTTGAAAAAGGACACCGAACAAGTTTGGGAGGCTTTCATTAGGGTTCTATTTCTTCAGCCATGATCTGAGAGACGGGGGCTTCTATTCGAGGGGCTTCTATCGAGAAAATACGATATGGCGCTGTCCGGCATATTGTGAGACCAAAAAAGCCCAATTGTGTCACTCTTACAGCTTGAGGATTTTGAAGTTCAAACTTCACACGCCGCCCCACACAGCCGAAAGACTCGTGTGTGGAAGCAACACTTCCGACTCAGAAGGCCTGGACAGGGATACGCCAAATATAAGGTACACATGTATACGTGTGTACCTTGGGGTGGAGCCGCCGAAACTTAGAGCACGATTCGTTGCGCCAAGTGTTTGGTGGTGTGTGTGTGTTTGCTTGTGTTGTTGTGTCATCGTGTTTGAACACTATTGTCGTCCAAGGGCATATCCAGGGGAGGGCCATTGCCCCCCTTTGGTCCGCTTGGCCTCTGGAAAGAAGGGCCCCTAAATCACACAGTTTTCATTCTGATACACTTCAAAAGTCCAAAAGTCGCGTGTCAGATACGGTTACACCCATTTTTAATGAAATTTGACTTTCGCGCGCGTAAAAGGTGCCACAAGTTTGCGTTAGATGAAATGACTTTCAAAAATGGATCAAGTACTGGATACATATCCAAAAATGACTTTTTGGATTTGGCTCCTCCCTTGGCCAAACGCTGAATACGCACTGTTGCCGTCATGTGTGGCCTGTTCGGTCGAGTTTCAGGGTGCACTCAGTGGAATGGTTGCTACATTTCAAAATAAAAACCATGGCGCGGCCCACAGAATTGTTAGTCAAGCGGCGGGACGTGCAGACAGCTACCGTTTGCAAGACTGTCCCAGCTCCCTACCTTTCCACACGTACGGAGGCATACCTATACAATGTGCGTACTACGTGTATACCTACGTATACAAACAACGGGTCGGTCCGATCAGGGGGGCGCCAGTGTCGCTAACCAACGGCCGAATCAGCGATACTTCCCAACGATTTGAGTGTGACATGACATGAGTTTGAGTGTGAGTGCGACCAAACAAAACCACGATTTTCCAGAACCCGGCCCTGCCGACCGGTTTAGCCATGCGAGGGGCGCGACGAAAACGCTTTGGCGCTGTCGGCTAAATCAATATGTTTTAGTTTCACATGTGCCCCACGTGTGTGCGTGTGTGTACAGTTGTTTCTGTGAGTGCACACGCAGCGTACTATACTATAATGTTAGCTTTGGTCGCAAAGTACACCTAGAACACATGGCTGCCCTCAGGCAGGCACCGCCCGACCTAACGTCATGTCACGCAGCTACTAACGCTCTGTCCCTAGTATCCAGTACACACAGTTGGACCAAGTGTGCGTGTGTGTGTGTGTTTGTGTGTGTGACTGTAGCTTGTGCGCTCAGGGGTACGCAAGCGCGCACAAAAATTCGCGCTTTTGCCCGCGGCGGGAGCTTCGTCTGACGCGTGCGCTGACTGGCTGCTGCTGCTGCTTAGCGAAACAAAATACACACACACACACACGCTCCCGGGCGGCCTGTGGTTCCATTCATATGGAATTCGTGCATGCACACAGAGGTGGTGCACATGGTTTTGTAGTCTCTAACATGCATGCATAACAGCGGTACAGCACTTGTGCGCCGAATCTGCTTGTGTGTGTACGCTGACCAAATACATACACTGCGCCATTGCACACATAGACGTGCCCGTCGAGCGCTACAGTCTGCGATCAGCTCGCGCCTGTTTTCTTATTCCGATAAGTTTGCCATAGAGCAGCTGCAGCTGACGCTTCTCTGCATACATTTACTATATACTTTGTGCGCATCTGTAGCGCACCGCTCTCAGAATGTGACATATGTACGTGCGTCCATCCGCCCGCCTCCAGGACGTGGACACTCATCGCAGCCAGGCGCCAACACTTTTTATCTGCTCTTTGACCTCTCCGACTACCGGCTGACGTCCTGCACGCTTCCTCTTTCTTTCCTGTTTTGACACTGTGGACATTTTTTGAATTTGAAGCACATGCGCCTGCCCGCCCATCATTGGAATTCCATGATAGGTCGCTTTTTATCATTTTTTGTACATTTTAAAAAATGGCACACAAGTGAAACCGTACAGTGATCGTATCAGGCTTCTTCCCACGAATAGTAGTGTTTCTACACAGTCTAATGAAACTATGGCTTCCCAGTCTATTGAAACTATGGCTTTCCCTTTGTACGTCACGTATGTAGAGTCATTTTCATCGCTTAAACGAATTTCTGGCAATGTTTAGATCACTTGTTTTTATCTGCTTCATGCTTCCAACAGGCCTTGTATCACACTTCGGGTGAAACGCCTAATAGTTCATTGGTTCAAATTGTCATAAAATCAATCCAGATGTCAACTTCTTATGCACGTTGGTTATTTTTGCTCTATCCGAGCATTGCTTCGTTGTTCTATATTTGCATGTTCGAAAGCTCTCTCATGGTTGCTACGAGCCACGATCTCCCTTCATAGTCCAATTTGTTTCCCGACCGCGGCCTTCCGCACAATATGTCGGTGTTAGTGTTTATTCGCGTGTTCGCTTCGATCATGTAGTATCAGCAACGCTAACAGCATTTGATTACACCCACTCGCGAGCGCACCAACGAAATGACCCATTTAGACGCTAACCTTGTTCTGATGGGATGGCTTGTGTGCTCTTGTGATACCGCCGGCTGGTTCTTTTCTCTTCTGATTCTTCTTTGTGACCAACCGACCGGCATTCACATAGGCAAAATTTGGTAACCCACGCTCTCTATGTGGTATTGAGGTCAGATGCTGCTATTTTGACTTTGAATGCGTTCTTTTGAAGGGCGATAGTACCCAAGTGCAGCCCAGAGCCAACAATGACCACGGTGGTGAGTGGCATTCTATTTTGTCCGCACACTATTTATAGTGTGCGGGCACACTATTTATAGTGTGCGGGCAAAGATACACAAGAAAGAGAGCGCACACGCTCATTTAATTGTGATTCATGTACAATTGATGTACAAGTGAATACAATGCATAATGTGTACCCAGGGCACATGTACATAGGAACGTCTGGGGTGGGGCTGGCCGGATATCTCACTTGGTACAAAGAAGGCCAACCGCGTCTGGTCAGGCGGACCCGACAGCCAGGCGTCAATTTCCGCCCTCGTGTGCATTCCGTCAGTATATCGCATAATATCGCGTGTATTGCTTCTCACTATCACACGTTCAACAGGCTGGCGCTAACC
The DNA here is from genome assembly GCA_030248065.1 of Rhynchonema sp. JSB1_4. Classification (NCBI taxonomy): domain Eukaryota; kingdom Metazoa; phylum Nematoda; class Chromadorea; order Monhysterida; family Xyalidae; genus Rhynchonema; species Rhynchonema sp. JSB1_4. The sequence goes on from JASAMV010007377.1 coordinate 13,981, forward strand.
TGTCGCTAAAGTGTTCGGGTTCATGCAATGACCTATACGGGTACCTTGTCTTGTGGCAAGGATTTGGGCCTGTCGGGTCCTCCTTGGTGCATGGATCATTTGATGCGAGTCTATTGTTCAAGTGAGGTACAGACTGGTCAGGACTTTGACATTGCCACCCTGGTTGCCACAATCTTCCCACCATCTTATCATGTCCGGTATTCTTGTGGTTCCTGGTCAGGATCTCTTTTGTTCACCTCTGTACAAATTCATTTTAATCATTCCTTGGTGGTCAACGATATCCACTTGTTCTATAGTTTATTCGTTCGAAACGTTTACAGTACGAGTTTGGATCGCCAACTAGACTTGGCTGCGATACGTAAAATAGACACATAGTCACATTATCGGAATGCTTACTCCACGTTCATTGAGTATGAACAGTCTGTAATGTAACCCGCTGTTTATCTGTATCATCTTGCTGTTCTGAGTTCCATCTGCCATATTGCTTGGAGACATTACTGTTTAGTTGCACTGCTATTATCATTGCATGGATGGTTTGCACCTGCTCGTTTCGCAACGTTAATCAAGCAATGACAACATGCTAACCTTTCTGTACTGAGTCAATATGAACAACCAGTTTGTCATTTGTCGGCATCCTACAGAGTTCGTACTTGACAAATCGTACAACCGCCGTCCAAGTAATAACCCATTCAATTTCCATCCAAGCGAAACTCATAATCTGGTCTACGACTGATGTTTGAAACACCGAGCAAATGTTTGATTATATTGTTGCTGACCGCAAATTATATCCTGCTCTCAATTAAATGCTGTATCGCTAAATTCTTATGACTCTCATATATTACGTTCAACGTCATATTCATATTTGGGGACATCGCTGCCAACGCTGAATGGTCTCTCCCAGTAGTTGGTATTGTTTGTTCAAGCCTACTCAGCACTGTAGGTTTTTTTAGTATCATAACCGTCATCGAGTCCTTGTTAGCGGCTATGCGCAATGTTAGCGCGCTGATGGCCGAGTCAATAAATCAGGCTTTATGCTTCAGCGATTACCTTTCTCCCTTTGTCCCTCCTACTAATATGAAGAGGGAACATGATCCCCTACATCCAACGAATTTTTTGTACTATTCGCTGCTTCCCTGGGTCCACAAGGAATACCAACAAGCATGATTGGCATGGCCACATCCAGTATCGCATAACTTCGTATAACGTACAATACCTACGGTATATGTACGTAATGGCTGGGTAGGTATGTACATGTAATGTACACTACGTGGCGTTTTATATGATCGCCGAATGTATCGTATCAGTTTTTTTGGCCCGTCAGGAGTGCCGCCAGGGGTGCCATATCCATGAGCGCCAATGTCTGGCCGGTTGCAACACGCGTGCACGCGGGGCGCAGCGGAGCAAAGTTAATGAGTGACGCAAAAGCGCTCATGCAGCCGCCAAAACTCGTACGTCGGCCTATATATTTTCGGTATCTGTTTTTTGTATACATGTCGAACTTGGTTGGCTATGTCGGTATGTCAGTACTTGGCGTGTGCACTCGCATGTTTGAACAGGGATGGTTGTTTGAAATGAAAGTGGAAAATATGGCGTATTTGCCAACTCCATTCAGGATTATGATGTTTACGGTTAGCTTATGGGCGTGACATTTGGTCCACCGTTAGTGCCACTAAAGTTCAGGTCCCAAATAAGTATTGGCTGGTGAAAGTTTGGCGCATGTACATATATGTAATGCACGTCATGTCATGCATATGCGCATGTAGCAAGTGCAACACTTGTGCTTGTTTGTTGCGCTTGAGTAGCAGTACTGGAGGGAGGCATGAGACATGGTACATTTTGGTACCCCACACCGCCACACGGTTTGAGCATTAATGTTGCATGCTTGCATACTTTGGGGAGTTTATTTTTAGGCGAGCATGTTGGTTCCGTGCGTTAGATTGAAACGCGCGTGACGTGACGTGACATTCTGGACTAACGTGTGCTTTACTGTCTGGTCTTGGTGGGTGCATTGGGGAAATCGCACCACCATGGTGCCGAACTTGGACAGCGTTAGCCGCCGCCCCTCGTCGTGATACACATGTATACCTTGCGTCAAGTTTTGCTCTCTGATCTGTGTACGGATAGTCATCCCACACCACCACAATTCTTTTCCATTCGTCTTTACTCAAATTTCCGCAAGATCCTCTAGATTTTCAAGCAAACCCCAATCAAAAGACACTTCCCACTTCGCATCGTGCGCTCAGACGGAAAACAGACTACAAGCTGAAGGTGTTTATGCGCTTTACTCAACGTGTACGCTTGACGCTCATCAAATTGGTGTTCAATCCAAATCCCACTTCTGCAGCGGAACACGTCGCAGTATTTATGTGCGAGTGAATATGCTGTCCGAATTTACCAACTTAGCGTTCGTGCAATATACGCAAGTCTGACTGTGCTCACGCAACAACATGCACGGTTGAGTGGCGGACGGCAGCCCAGTTTTATGAGTTTTTCATCCAATAAAAACACATAATTTCCGTAGCCCGGTGAACAGTCGTTGAGAGCGACGGTTTACGTCATCGGAACACACTCGAACCTTATATACATTACAGGCAGCGGTTATTTTGAGCGGCGCACAAGAAGTGCACAACTTTTTGGGCATGACCGCTTGATTTTGGTGGAGAGATTCGTCAGTAATATACTTTAAGGTACCCCGACCAAAAAACCAATGTCCGGATTTGCAAGCTTGAGAGGAGTCGCACGCATCGTTGGTGAAGCGTGTATAGCTGGTGTTTCACGCTGTATTGCACCCTCGGTTGTCACGCAGGTACAGCGTTGGTCGGTAAATGTGAGAAAATTTAGCTACTGGTATTGGTATAGTGACTCATAAGCACCGATAGTTGCTTACTTGTACTATGCAAGTATGTATTTTAAAGTCCTCGCCCACTCGCTCCAGGCACGCGCGCGTCAACACCTTTTCTTCCCCTTGGTTTTCTAGAAATCGCAAATTTCCGGTTTTTGTGCCACTGTCTGTCGCATGTTGCTTTCCGCTGCCTGAACTACCTGCGATTTACAATAAGCGTCCCCCCTTGAAACATTCCGAATCAGCTCAAGCAGACCGCGCTTTTGACAATCATGCACAGTTGACGCTCAGTTGGAATCAATTCTTGCCAATAAAGACAACCTGATTCCTATCCATACTGTGCATGTATGAACTACACACTTTCTTGGTGTGGCGGTCCATCAGATCTTTTCAGGTCCGTCAGGCGTAATTGGGTTGGCAAGTACGTATCTTTTGATGATTTGGTGTGGTGACAAAGATGGTGCTGCAGCAAAGGAGCAGCTTATGTATTTCTTTCACGCATTTGCCTCAGTTCAGCAGTGATGGTCCAAACTGACTGTAAAGCGTCCCCATGTCATTATCACGCTGCTTCCTGTGAGTGACATCTGTACCCGTTTCGCGGCTTGGGTCTAATTTCCTGAAGAAGGTTTGTCACGTTTTGATGTTGCATACCGTATATCTATACTCTGACAATTCTTTTGGGAGAAACTTTTCAAACGCGTTGCCTGATCCGTAAAGCGCATGATGCGTGCACTGGCTACAGCGGTCACGTGACTTCTGTAGCCAGTGCACGCATAATGCGCTTTACGGATCAGGCAACGCCATTGAAAAGTTTCTCCAAAAAGAATTGCCAGAGTATACCTATAGGTACATTATTTGTTGAGTTCAGATCACTCTTTGTCTTGATACTGTAGAAAACACTAAAGACCCAGATTCACTGCACGGAGTTTTTCAGTAACTACTTTTTATCAGGTCTCATGTTTCCCCACCCTCTCAACTTGACACAACTTGGGTTTGAAAAAACCTTCTCTCCAGAGTCGGCTCTGAGCTTGCGGACAACACAAAGTCTGTTCTGTGTCTTGCGGGACAGCTCAATTCAAATTTTTTATGTTGTTCGACCGTCGTCCTTTCCTGCCTCGTTCGAAGACGATCATTGTTGATAATTTATGTGTCTCGCTCGACTTTGACAACGGATGCCTTCAGATATAGCAGCAGGTTGCTGTATGTTGCAGCAGCAACTTAGTTTTTGTGTCTGGTGGTCGTGTCTTGTGCAAAGAAAAACGAACAGCTTCACTATGATCATTTTTTTATGCGCAAAAGAAAAATGTGTTCATGTTGCAGTGCCAACCGTGACACTGGCACCTGACAAGCCAGATTTTCTCTCTTTTTATGTCCCTGTTTAAGACAGAGTTTGTTGCTCCCAGATGACGTATTCCCATAGTTTTTTTATCAACTTGCATATCCAGCAACTGAATCATCTTGTAAGGCTTGCTGCACCGATATATTTTCTGCTCGAATTGAAGCCCCGGGAGCGTCGAAAAACGAATCATCAGGTGCGGACGTGATGACAAATTGCCCAACACGAACACATTTTTTTGGAGATTATTGTGAGAAGAAGAAACGAAATGGTTTGTTTTCCTCGCGTTAGCTGTTTTGATGTAAAGGCCTAGTTATGCTTCATTCTCTGACAACGCGATGATTGGCCGGCGCACGTTTGAGTGGCAAATCAGCGCCGCGAAAATTCGCCTGTTATCTCAAAGCATTATAGTGAGGCCTTAGAGAATTTTTTGATGCTTGTTTCTGGACGAAATTTCTCGATTTAGTTTTACTGTGCATCTTGGGCCAGGTTTTACTGAAATTCATTTCCAGAATTTATCGTATACATCAGCCAAGTTGTGCACATTATCCCAATATGAGCTGACTAAAAAACTTTCACGAGCAACTGACTATAAAGAACCTCAATGCGCAAGCTCTAAATTTATTGTGAGCCGTAAAAAATGAAACGGCTGCTTTGAGCAAAGTTTTCTCTGCTGCGTATGTTATAGTTTCAGCCAGTGCATTAACAATAAAACTGGGTTCGGTCAAAAACTATTTGTCCTGTTGCCTTTAAACCATCTCCAATTGTCTCGTCTCGGTTTTGGAAACGAAAAGACGTCATCATTTCCAGGTTTAATCACACACAGAAATGGTGACATGTTGCATACTTTGTCACAAAGTTATGTTTTGGGTGGTTACGACCTGTTTTTCTGACTTTGGATGTGGTTTTTTGTTTTTCCGCTTTTCTCACTGTGGAACATGACGGACTACAAACCTTTAAGCAAACCAATTTTCATGGTAAGCGGTTTGTGGTGCTCAAAATCCTGTTTTTGTGCAAATGTTTATATCGTTGTAGATGTGTCGTGTAAACGTTGGCTAACGACAACCTTGGAAAATCAGCACTTTGTGTATAGTGCTAGTTGGAAAGCAGTTGAAAAAGCAAACCAATGTAATGAATCGACTTCCACTTTTTCGTAATCGTTTAGCTTCAAACAGTTGTTGGCTTCTGCTTAAGAGTTCTTTGTATGCTGGGCTATTAAAGATCGCGCGCAAAGTATACAACACCACCACTTAAACAAGCCCGTGAAACAATTGTTAACCTTGTAAGTAGTCGAAAACGTTGATGCACCATAAAGTGTTCTCCGCAGCGGATATGCAAAATTTGTGAAATATTGGTTCCGTTGCGTTCCAATGCTTCTTCAGACAGGACTGACGCACCGCAAGTGCGGTTGAGGCAAAGCAGGACTACTCCCCCACCTCAGCGGGCTTGGGAGCGGGCGGCACGTGAATTTTTTTACAACGCACTTTGTCAGTCGTCTTAGCCAGGCTTAGTGTACATATACATACATATGGCATTTTGGCACTGGCGCGCGCGCTTTAAAGGTGGTGAAATACTCACACTTGCCGTGCACGCTCTAAGTCATCGTATAAATGCACCGACTGACTGACTTGCGGCGCTCAAACGTAAGCCATTGCCCCAGACACACAAACGCGTTGTGTGGGAAACCTGTGACACTCTGTATGTTGATGGCAACTTTTGGCTCACATTGTGTCCGTGCCGACGTCATGTGTACATATACATAACTATGGACATCATTGTACCGACTAGGAAACAAGCTTTGCGGACACCTTATATCCAGATGAGTTGAACTCGTGTGCGTGTGTGCCACAGCACCAGCTCAGATGGTGACACATTCTACACCCAAGTGTGTGCTGCGCCACACAGACAAGTTCTCGGTTGAAACCGGCGGTATTGATCCTCTGATGCACAATTCCACCCAGTGCATTGTTCCGCTTGATGTTTTTGCATCAACACGTTCCTGTTTATTGCACATGCCCAGATTCGTGGGTTCATTCATTTTCAGCTATCGCAGAATGCTCAAAACAATGCATTCTATTTCTCATAGCATTGTTTGGCCATTGGTTTTGGACGGCTTTTTTTTCGTTGCCGTGAACGACCGTTCAGTCAACCCTACACCTGGCCTCAGATGCCAAAAACTTTGACTGATCGTACCTTGGCCTAGTCGGTTGATGAAAAACGAAAGCTCCATCGATCCTTTTAGATAGTGGGGTGATTCGAAAACCGCAGATTCATTGCGTTTCGGCAAAGCGAATGAATCACTCGTTCTTCATCTTCATAAAAATGCCTTCTTCAACGGTTGCTCTTTGTCTGCAGAAGTTCGTTTTAACGCCCAAGGGGTTCAAAACTGCTTGTATGTTTGTGAACATTGTAATGTTTTTGTCTCATTCGTCTTCCGCGGATTTGAGCTTTTTGCAAAAGTCATTTGCCCGTTTTTTTTGCGAGAAACAAAAAGACGCAATCAATAAGCGAAATAATATTGCTGCTGTGACCACCAAGACAATGCTCGTCTAACGAAATGCACAGTAAGTACAGTAAGTATGGTTCCATCCAACAAATTACACATCCTTCTGCACTCTGTCATTATTTTTGGTGCATCTGCCGAACTTGAACAAGTGCGGCACCCTTTCCATATCCTGCGCTGGCTGACTTTCTTGCTCCACCACACACACATACACAACTGTTCAACTCAGTGTTCATATTTGTATTACGTACATTTGGTACGCTGAAAATCGTACGCACCTTATTCGACTCGTTTATGATATGAGTATTACATAAATTGAGCAAAAATTTTGATACAACCACTGCGTGCAGCGGTCACTCATTTGCTGTGCATCTGTATACTGTATGTATAGTTGCTGGGTTCGTGTTAGAATTTATGTAAGCCTGTGAGAAAGGCCTTCCCTTCAGATCACTCATTTTCCAGGTTTGTTGAAAGTTCGCACCTGTTTCTGGATTATAGTCGCTTCTCTTCCAAAGTGGCGTGTAGTGACCGAACTAATCTACTAGAAAGCTATTTCATATGCGTTCCAGATCAACTGTATGGTATCGCAAAGTAAAATCGCCGTGTCTTCAGCCTTGAAACCCATCATTTGTTTTTTTCTCATTCCAGTGGCTTCAGACTCAGAGCCTGTACCATATTGGTACTGTAAATGGGGCACTTTTTCTTGATTTAGTCGCCGCAATGCGTTTCGAATTTTTTTCATATCGTTTGCACCACTACTTCAATCAGGCAAGACCCGAATAGATGATCAGCCAGACAAAAAAAAACGAGGAAACACTCCAAAGTGAACATACGGCCCACGTAAAATCATACAAAATTGTTGATGCAACCAGGCCCACCGAAACCAGTTACATGCAATTAGTTATAGCTCCAATCGAATACCAAAGGAACTGCTCCGAGCCCAGTTTTTTCAGTTTTGAGCAAGCTGTATCGACAGGGGTGTCATTGTAGCTGCCTCATGTTCCGAAACTGATGTTTCTCAATAAACACCTCATGAAACTCTGATTGCCAAAATCGGACATTTTGTATTTTGGTCACAACAAGGACGATACAGCCAGCTGCACACATTTACTTGTCTGTGACACCACAGTCAAATTCTTCCAGTTTTTTCTCATGTCAATATGTTTTAGTCAACGAGACCATTGTAACCCATCCCATTTTCACCAAACTCACACGAACCAATTCCATAGTTTAAGAAGGCAAGATGTGCAGCCACTGGTACTTACGTCGATCACGAGGTCGTTGGAGCGCAGAGATGCGCGCAGCAGACAGATGTAACACATCGATTGTACACTATGAGTGCGTCAAATAAACCGAAAATGGGCGATGATCCAAAACTGATGCGTTCCCCCTCCTCACAAATGGCGGTTTTGATGCTGAGCTTCGACTGTCATGCATTTTGCGAAACGGCAGTATACAAGCATTCTACAATATTTAAAGTTGTGGAGATCTGATGTCATGACAATTATCGTGCCGGTATGACTTATGTGTGTGGGGCACATGGTCACTTTAGTATCCCCCCAGAAGCAAGTGTCTCTTTTTTCATCCACATGCGTGCGTCGATTCTGGTGCCTGCCCGTGGCATCGAATCCGACCGACAGTCACTCAGTCGACATATAATCTTCAGCTCATGTTTCGACTTATCGGGGCCTTTTTGGAATAAAAAATTTCGTCCACAAGATACATTATACACGTTTCTGCGTGGCCGCTGTTGCACATATTGCAACCCATTCATTCGTGCCTCTGTTTTCTCAACAAGTTAGTGCCAATGGTACCTTACAAAAACACACACTCCCTGGCTATACTGTTTAGCTGGGTATGGTCTTAAACTGAGATATGACGCGTTTAGAGTCGCGCGCGGCTGCAGTCGTTGTTTGTTTGTTTCCTCGTCTCACTCATGGATGTAATACGGTACGCCAGCATGCATGCGTCGGAATCAAGTTGACCGTTTTCGCCAAACACTTTTTGACTAAAATCGGACACCAATTAAATTGTGCTGATAGCATCTTTACAGGCGAACGGATTAAGCAACGCTTCATCACGCTTTGCTTAATCTTGAATAGGTTATCACGCTGTTCACCCAACTTTTTGAAAAAAAAAACTTGCCCGCGCGATGGCCGAACCAACACAATTGTCATATCCAGGCACACGATCCTGTTCGAGTCAACCAAAGCTGTCTACTTGGCCATGCGAATAAGTGCGTGCGCGCGCAAGTGCAAGTGTTTGTGCGTGTTGCGCGCGCGCGTCGAAGCCACTGAGAGAAAGAGGCAGAGACTCACTCAGTAGCTTGTATGGACGGACGGACGAGCTCTTTTTTTACAAAAAAATAAGAGCCAAGACACGCAGTTTAGCTCTGCTGGATACACAAACATTGAGAGAGAGAGCGACGAGACGACCAGAAGTGAACACGCGGACAGAGAAAACGGGAGAGAAACTGAGTTTGTTTGGGCGTCAAGCAGACGCGCTTGTGCGCACTGGTCCACAAAGGCCCATTTATTGTGTCACTCAAACTTACCGTAACCGCGAGATCTTGCTGTGACTTAAAGACCAACTGGATTGCCACCAAACGTTCAACGAACAAGTTAAAGCGAGGCATTTTTAAATTTCATATCGCTTAAAAAATGGCTTGGATGATCCTCATAGCCCAAGCACACAAACAAGGCAGAACCGCGGTGTGCCACAGTAGCGTCAGTCCATGGTATACACACATATGTATACCGGCGTACCAACATGCGCAGACACCAAGAAATTCGACATCCGCTTGGCTCACTGGTTTGGGGATAAAAAAGTGGTTGTGCGCGGCGTGCCTTAGCGTGTATAAAAATAAGATCTGCGTATCTCGCTCGAGCTAACACGACGTTTATGTGCTCTTTGTATACGCTAGCTGGATAGAGAGCGCTTTGTAACCATATCCCTCCGTAAGGTTTTACGTAAGAGAGTACCCGCACGCAGTCGTTAGACCGATATATATCTATATCTCTGTACATAACATCAGAAACTGGCTTTAGGTGGGTACCGAGGTCTATACGGTCTACCGTCTTTCTTGAGGTGTATATGGTCCTGGTATGGTCTAAAGTAAGTGGAGCGATGAGGGAATTTTGGAAATTATTCCACTGCCCACGCGGGCGCCACACAAATGCACTGGTGTATGCATTGTTGAGCTTTGGAAACGGTTTATTCTCGGCTGAACTCATTTATACGTAAAGAGTGTCATGAGGAGAGCTAATCCAGCAATGTTTTTCTGTCTTAAGTGTGTTCTTTGCATGACAATCGAACTGGTCCTCTTAGTTCCTCTACCAAGGAACTACTGTTGAACTGTGACGGCATTACGTATACCTTTTCGTACTTCCGCACTACGCATGCGCACGTTGTCCGTATTTTTTACGGCGATGCCCAACTGTGCTGTATCGTAACATCCAAAATTTGGGCTTCATGTCACCTCATAGTGGGTACCATTGGTTCAACATTACCTCGCGGAATGGTGTCTACTCCGAAGAACCGCCGCAAATATGTCCATTTTCTATTTTCGGCTTCGGGAGAGATCTCAATATCCCGCAGGATGAAGGACCAAGTGAGGTGTGCGCATGTGTGCGTGCCTGCGTCATTGTTTGCTTGGCTTGACTGCCACAGACATTTGATACCCCGCCATACCCGCTCCCCCCGTCCCTCTGCCCTCAGCTGCAAATTGTGGATAAAAAAATTGTGCGCGCCAGCTAATGTACGTACAATGAGCGCTGTGGGGCAGATGAGCAAGCATGCATCCTGCTAACCACGTCGTGGTATTGGTGTTTCACGTATATTAACTGTCCGTGCATATGTATGTAATGTGTGCAGTTTGGTCGAACAGAAATTTTGGAAAAATTTTTCAAATTTTCTCAACCGTATAACCATGAGCGATGACGGGATGCCGTGATAACCCGCGAGAACGTAAGACAGTCCAATTTTCACAGGCTAATGGTACAGTCGTCAAACCTCAAGCAGCCCTAAATGAACGCGAGCATGTGAGCTGACAACAAGGGTGATCGAGTTGACGACACTACTATCAGCCAATTTTCACAATGAAATACATAACAAGGCGACAAACTGGCATGCGCGCTCACATCATAATACCACAGACGCCTTGGTGCATGCATATTATCCCCAAGTCCCTCGTTTTGTAAGTCACGAGTTGTGTATTCTTCGATCCTGCAACTGTATGACCAAAGGTTCTTGATTGGATTACTGTATTGCTCACGCGTGTGAATTACTGCCATGCACACCCCTTTGTACCTATAAGTGGTTGACAAGAACTCAAGTATGTATGTAGGTACAGTAGGTGTTTGTGCGTGCGCGTGCAAGTGTGAGCAGTTTGTACGCTCGCACGGATAATAACCCTATCCATAATCTGATATTCCGGCCTGTCGGTGCGCGCGTGTGGTCTCAAAACAACAACAACAAATCAAATACACGCCAGCCGCGTAACGCATTCATCAGTGTGTGTGTGTGTGTTTCTGTGGTCATGAGAGCGTTGAGAGCATAGTATCGCCTCTCCACAGAGCCTGAAACTGTAATAGATACACATACTAGATAGGGGGTGCTGACTTTGTCGAGAACTGTCACTACCAGAGAGGCTCCATACCCGTCGCCATAGATTTGAGGTGTGTGTGTGTCGGGTGAAAATTACATCTCACTCCTTCCACCCGGGTCCGATCCGCGCAAGCACAACTCAAAAAGTGTCTCTTTGCACTTGCGCGTGACGCGTTTGTGTTTCCGAAAAGTTTAGCTGCCCCGCACGCGCTCAAGGTATGCGTGTTCTCGTCAGCCTATTTCCTGCGTGTGCTTGTGCTTGCAAGTGTATGTCTATCACCCAACCGCCACAAGTCACACCAGAGTCGCCCGGCAAGTGGCAAAGACAGAAATAGCACCTGACCTGCGCACGATTCGATTTAGACGCCCCAGCACAGCCGTCTGACTTCTAGTGGTGCAAGTGCACCATGTGTGCATTTGGTGGTTTTGCGTTTGTCTTAGCACCATGCGTTATGCCTGTCTGGAAAGTCAATCTCGAATGGTTACACTTACGCGCGCACGCAGCTCTCTATCTCACTAACCGCTAACGCACTCCGCGGCCACGCGTGTGAACGCGCATGTGTCCTACCCACACCTCCTTGGCGTATAATTTGCAACACACGCCACTGGCGCTGGGCCTCACGCAGATGCGTGCGCTTTTTTATACTTTTTGTTTCAAGCAAAAAAAACACCCCTCCGTCGATAAGCAGGCTCGGTAGCTCAGCAGCTAATGTTGAGGTACATACCCACCTCAAGCACCAAGGTTCATATGTTACTCTGTGAACTCTTCTGTCTGAACTCTATTTCGTTTCGTGACTTTGAAATGTTGCTTACTGTCCCCTAAACAGCCCCACATCCTTCCCTTTATTCCTTCCTTATCAATGACAACTGTTCGTGATAATATTTCAACGGCTATATTAGCGTCAGGACACTCCGGCATTCCGTGACACGTAATGTGTATGCTCATCTTTTGTATACTCACTGGAAAATGTTGGGATCCGCAACCCTAAAATTTCCCCAAGACATTTGGGGTGAAGACCCAAGAACTGTGGGATGTTGAGCTTGACTCTCTTCGAAAAGTGACGAGGGCTGAAAGTAACTTCTGAATTAGCCCCATTTATCTCTGAACCGTTCAGGCTGCCTTTCAAGTGCAGAAATTTCTTGGGTCCCTCTTGACTACTGTCTCGTTTCAAGCATAGCGTCCTTCTTATAATGTGACCGTATGCTCACACCAAATATAACCCCTATGTATATAAAGTATCCATGACTTCATGCGAGCGGCGCAGGCCACTTAATGGCCCATCATTGGTCTTTCTCGAGCGCGCAAACGCGCGCGAAGCCAAAAGACACAGCAAAACAGCGCGCTCGGCGCTCCAACTAGATTGCGATGAGCGGACAGCTAGTGCGCGCGCGCAACCTTGACCGATTTTTCATGTTGCCGAAATGCCACCACTGGCACAGCCGACCACTCGCTCGGAACCGCAAGTTCCCATCTATGACCCCTGCCCAATTTGATGGCATGGTCATCTAACAATACAGTATGACCGAAGCATGAAGGGTCCCCAAGTAAACACTTGCGTCGTCCCGCAGCTCACCCGTTCCGGTTTGTAAGCACACAAACTTTCAAAAACGCATACCGTACACGACGCGCTAGAACACCGCTGCTTAGCAGGTCCCATAGCGACCGCACGAAGTCTGAGTGACGCGCCCCGCTTCGGGCTTTCGGTCCCTTGTTTCTACCGGCTATCGCTTATCCAAACCTTCACGCTGCTGAAAGTCTCTATTGTCACGCAAAATCGGCATTTAATCCGCGTTACCATCATGCAGTTGAACAAATTGTGCTTCAGTTTAGTCACATTCGGTGTACTTTTGCGTTACCGATTTTAAAAACGGCGCACTTTTCGCTATCAGTATCTTACACGGTTTGTCGATTTGTGGTGCGGACTCGACAGTTATGATAGCCCACGCAGGTGGGCCGTGCTCGTTTTCAAGCCCGAACGCGCGTACCACGCTCACATAATACGTAATATACGTAGATTTTTTGATCGACCAGAACCTGACGGCAAGCGCTTCCAGGCGCGCACGCCCAACTGGCAACCGTGACGTGCATGACCAATCAATGAACACGCCCAAAGCACCAAGCGCAAATCCATTTTTTTTGACTGAAACCAAAAAACGATAGCGGTTTCTGGTTTCGTGAATGAAACCATCGGCAGGCAGTGTTTACTTTCACTCAATGTTTCAGTTGAGATCGGAACTATAGGATCTGTATATGTATACATGAGCCCAGGTTCCGAAGCAGAATAATCTGTTTGCCGGTTCTCAAATTTTTGCCTTAATTTAAACCACAAGTTCAAATGTGAGCATGTTGGCTCCCATTCCCACAATCTATAAATCTTGTCAAAACATTGCGTATAGCTTGGAAAATTTAGAAAAAACTCTGACTTCAGATTCAATTACAGCCACGTTGGGTTCCTTTGGTGTCTTGTTGGTTTTTTGTGCACACATGCCGTATTTGTGACCTGAGAACAGCAGTAGTGGATCACTACATTTATCTAATCCGGTGACTCGGCTGGGACTGGTCCAGTTCAGGCCACCCTTGTTGTTGCTTGACCGAAATGTGCACTTGGGGCATCAAGCGCGCAATCAGCGCAACGTGTAGTCTGCTGGCTGCTCTGTGTCTGAAACAGCTGGCTGTGATAAAGTGTATATTTTGCTGTGCGGTTTTTTGCGCAACTGAATGTGACATACGCACTTCTGTACATTTTGGGTCTCCGTCTACCTAAAAATCCATTTCAGAACCAAGTACCCGAGAATCAACAAGTACTCAGGCCCCGTCTCTCTGATAATGACTACGGTAGCACTAATTAACACTGTGCGGTCAATTTGAGCTCAAATTGCGCTCCGTGGGCACGTTATTGTTTGTCCAGGCTTGTGGTCCATCTGTAGACGTTTTGCCGAACCAGGGCTCAAATCTCAATTATTGTGCACTACATTCTCTAATGTTTTTGTTCGCGACCAACAAGTGCGCTAAACATACAGTGTGGCAAGCATTGATTAGTCACCGACAAGGGTGGCAGGTTATTATTTTAACCACACGAACAATTGTATAAGATGAGGGTGTCTTTCCGAAGTCCAAGACAAGCATGGTCACTTGAGACACACTTGTTTCTTTCACGCCATGTCAACCGCCGTGGCATCCCAAAGCGGAATTTTGGTCCTCCTCGAGATTCTTTGCGATCTTTTGTATCGTAGAACACAATAATAATGCAAATGACACTTGTGCGCCCTTTTCTTCCCTTCGCTGGATCCTCCATGGAAAACGAGTGCTGCCAATTTTTTAATATTACAAACACATACAAACCCCAAGTGTCTTTGTGGAGTGGTTTCACTTGTTCTCTCTGAGCAGCGCTTGTCAATGGTTTCGGGTGGCCGAGAAGATACGATTTCCAATTGCCGCGCAATAGAATCTGTCAGAAAGATTGAATATCTTGGACATAAAGAACTACATATACGTTTTTGCGCACAACAACTGTTTCTCCACTTGATAGCGGACTACCGGTCAGCTATGTATATGTCGAACAGTACGGTATTCATCCTTATCATCGCATAACTTTTGCAACACGCATCAAAAAAGTGTTTCAAAAAAAAAACGGGTGCATTACGTGCGCTTTCACAAAGAAATCGGCGCTGAAGAGGCACCACTTAGAGAGAATCAGGCTCTCGGAGCTTTTTGATGAGAAAACGAACTGTAATGCTTGTTCAGGCATGTTCAGCATCTCAAGTGGGCTCCGAAAAAAGTGCGTTCCGATATTTTGTTTAACACATACACTCACTGGCGCGGTCCGAAAATCAAATTGAACAACACGCTTCTTGGTGGTAGTACAAGTGGATGATATCCTGCTCAGGATTTGCGTCAGTCTCTGCCTTGCGAACTTGGCACTGGTTCTCGTGCCATCGCAAAAGTTTGTGGGTCCTGCGGTCCGAAAACCACTAAACAATTGACACGCAGGTGCCTCTACACTCGGCCAAATCGTTTTTAGGAATAAACTCTCGTATGTTTATACAACACATCCCTTAGATAAGTGGAGCAGAACCAACCCCTGTCCGAGTGTCTCGCTGTGGTTCACGCAATCACAGGGTGTCTGCAAAAAACTTATCGACTCAGGTCTCAGCTCAATTTTTTATTTGGCTCCCCGCCCGCCCCCGATGCCCGTTACTGTTCGAAACACATGTTTAGGATATCACGTTTCGTGTAAGAACTTCTGTTTCTATGCCTCAGAACTTTTTTGGAACCTTTAAACTCGTGTTTAAGCACCCTGTTAATGTTCACCATTGGCAGCAATTTGCCGTTCGAAAAAGGCCGTGATTAAGAGGTAAAGTGCTACGTCACGGTCGAAAAAGTGCCAGTACTCAGTGTTCAGTCCCAGATCAGCTATGGTCGTGTCTTTATGGG
>JASAMV010007378.1:0-15660 GCA_030248065.1 Rhynchonema sp. JSB1_4
GCTGGTCAACAACCCATCGACTTCGTTTACCTCGGCACCTGAACAAAGGTGGAATACCGCGCTACTGACCCTGACTTTTGGAGTCGAGTGGTTGCTTCCTGATGTTTCAGTGGCGGCCGGGTTGAACCTCAGTGAAAAAATGCAAAAATTTTGCCGGGTTTCCCGTGGAATATTCGCGGCAACGTTTAATTTCAGAATATCAAGCACCAACGTTTGTTTCATTAGTATGATATAGAGCTCTCAGGAAACAGCTTGTATCCTAAGGAGAACCATTTAGTTCCAAAAACCTGTGTTCTCGGTTTACTGTTTTCTTTTTGCTGATAATTTGAACAGTTGCCATCGACCAGCAAATGTGTTGATCGGACACAAAAATCCTTGAATTATGTGTATATACAAAACCTGTGCTTTTGAAGCTCCTTTGCACCAAATACAGCTAATGCATACTCTCGGACAACATGCGCAAGTCGGTCCTTATAGGCGTGCGCGACCCCAAAAAAGACAAAACATTTTTGAGTGCTCGAATCTGCACGTTGTGTTTGAGCGCGCGCGCTGATAATGACCGACTTGCACATGTTGTCCGAATTATTGTAGTAGCTGAAATTTGGTGCAGAGAACTCAAAAGCACAAGATATGTGGACAGTAACTAGAGGATTTTTGTGTCCCATCAACACATTTGCTGGTCAATCACAGATGCTTAAAATTATCGACGAAGAAAACGGTGACCAAAAAACGCCAGGTTTTTGGAACTAAATGTTTTCTCGTTTAGGATGCAAGCTGTTTCCTGCAAAGCCGTATATCATACCGATGAAAATAAAGATTTGTGCTTGATATCCGGAAATTCTTAAACGTTGCTGTAAATTGTGCTTTCCACGGGAAGCCGGCATAACTTTTGCATTTTTTCACTGAAGGGCAAACTTCAACCTGGCCGTGAAACATCAGGAAGCAACGAATCGACTCTCCAAGTCAGAGACGAGTAACACGATATCCCACCTTTCTTAATGTGCATTGCCCCCAAGATTAAGTGAGGTCGATGGTTTTCTGCCCAGCAGCTTTGAGGAACTAACGAGGCAACAATTAACACAGGCTGCTGGTTGACGTTACATTTCACAATGTCTGCTGAAAGTTCATCACAACAAGCTTGTGCGGGCACATTGTATTACTTTGACCGACGATGTTGGGTGATATCACAAAATAAACAACCAAAGAACTATGTTTGGTGATGTATAGCTGCGTGTGCGTTGCCAAAAGTTAACTCGACTATTTTCGGTGACAGAGCATTGATGATTGGGCTGGAGCACGTGTGTAGCAGTTTCAGCATGCGAGTGGATAAAACAGAGAGTAGATGATTCGGAGTGTGATTCTGGGTTTGTGGACAAGGTGGATGGGTCAACGTCACTGCAACGTCGGCTCGCAGTTTTTGGAACCTGAACTGGCACCTGCTGCATGTGTACCTGTATTCTCGAACCAGACGTCATGAGTTCGCCAGGTACGGCACATTGTCATATTTTATTGTCACGCGCAGCTAATGCGGCAGATTTGTGCTCCAGTGGAACACACTTCGTGGTCGTTCATTCATCGAGGCATACAAAGAGGTGTGTGTATCACAGTATCACACAGCTAAAAATGTAAGCAACATTGTTAATCGCACGGTTGTGGGCACAGCACGACGCGATAGATTTATTCTTTTCCAGCCAATCCTAGTATTTTCTGTCATTTAACCCCGAATTGCATCATTCGTCGTGGGCTCCCGGAATGACTGCTGTCACGCCTCTGTACTGAAATGCAGGATAGGTTTCTGAGCAACAAGCTCTTCTGCTGAAAAGTTTGCGCGAAAACTTCACAGTAAAAATGCGTGTTTTTAAGCCGCTTGAATTTAATCAAACTTGCTTTCTTACCCATTCACTAGCCGATGTGCACACATGACCCACATTGCACCACGGGTACAACTCAGCGCGCTCCAGCAGCGCACACGCTTGAACGGTTGAGTGACAGATCATCCCACTGGCGCATTTAGCGTCCGAGCATCCGTCTGCAATAAGCTTGAAACTTGTTTTACACTTACTCGATTTTATGATCGAATTCTAAATGAAAATCACTCACGATCTTTAATTGGTCGACAAATGGCTCGGGGCACGATCCTCGGAAACATGGCCATATGACCGATGCGTTTGAATCCGACCAGACACACGTGATTCGGGGGACATCGGTAGATGACACATGGATCTGCAACCCGTAAGAATCAATCAAAACACATCAAATACAATAAGTGTAAAACGCAACCAACTGCCTGCCATCACGTGAGGCCCATAGAAGTCACCTCCTTCAAGTTGGTTTTGAGAAGCGCCACCGACAATCAACGTTGTGACATGAAAAAAATACTTTGGGTTGACGCAATCAAGAAAGATTCCGTATCTTTTCGGTCCAGCATACTTTTCGGTCCACAGTACTTTTCGGTCCATGTCACCTTTCGGTGCAGGTGCTTTTCGGTCCACAAACATTTCGGTCCAGGTACTTTTCGGACCAGGTACATACGATTCGGTCCAGGTACATTTCTGTCCACGAATCTTTCGCTCTAGGTTCGTTTCGGCCCATGTGTTCGGTCCACCCCAATTATTTGAGTCCCTGGTTCAAGATACGCCACAAATGAAATGGGCATCGATAATCAGTACCGTATTACCAAAAATTTCCTTTCCATAGTAAACGGCCACGGATGCATAACCCGTCATGCGCGCCCCAACTCATTGCTCATGTTGTCTCGTTGAAACATCAAGCTTGTATGGCTTGTATAAGGAAACTAGTTAGTAATAACTTCTCGCTTTTTGGGTTAGGTTGTTAGTTTATTTAGTATTTTACAATTTCAGGGATGCGCTTGGGCGTACATTTGTCCTCAGGCTTAGGCTTACACTGAGTGTATTGATACGTGTGAGGTGGTGTGAGGCGGGTGAGGTTTGGAAACACCCACAAGCCTAAGCCTCACGACAAGTGTACGCCTGAGTCTATCCCTGAACAAGCCATACAAGCTTGATGCGGTATTGATTATCGATGTCCTTTTCATTTGTAGCGCATTTTGAACCAGGGATTCAAATAATTGGGGTGGGCCGAAAAGTACATGGACCGAAACGAACCTGGACCGAAAGGTTCGTGGACCGAAATGTACCTAGACTGAATCGTACCTGGTCCGAGAAGTACCTGGACCGAAAGGTGACATGGGCCGAAAAGTACTGTGGACCGAAAAGAACGCTGGACCGAAAAGATACGCGGAATCTCAAGAAAACTTTAACTTTTGACGAGAACTTACTGTCAGTAGAACAAAACTCATTGGATTCCGACCCATGATACTAATTACTGTCGTTTTAAAATCTGTTCAAGTCCTCGGCAGTATAGGGAACGGACTTGTGCCTAGAGGGCAGCAGTCAACCTGACAAGGGTGGAAGTTCCAAACCGTGCAAGACGTCTGCGGAATTGCAATAGATGCAATAATACAATAGGTTGCAAAAGTAGTTTGGTTCTTCAAAAGTTCAAAAACTGTTGATTTTGTCAATGATAATAAAACTAGTACCAGACGTTTTTGTTTCATGCTGTGCCTGGGAACGCACGCGCAGTTGCGAAGTTGATTTGGGATAAAACATCAGCTGTAACAACGCTTGTCTTGCGTGTGTGCTGTGGCACAAAACAAAGCAAAAATTGAGGTGAAGTTCAACAGCAGCAGAACAAAACGCATCAACCTACATACATACTAGCTTCTCGTTGCGAAGGCTTACACATATGGGTATACGAAATGTTATCAAAACATGACAGTATGTCTAACACTGGAAAAGTGTCAAAGACAAATTTAGGGCGGACTTATGTAGGTTGAACACGGAAACCGGAACACAGAAATAATTTACATACAAACCAGTTTTGTGGATTTCCGTGCACGGAAATATTTCATGTTTTTTCAGGTTTCAATGTTTTTTATTTTCACGGAACACGGAAATATTCCGCGTCAACAGCTGCTGTTTGCGTCAACACGCGGGCTTTTGACGCCAGCACGCTGGCTTTTGTCATCAGCACTGCCAAAGCACCGTTTGCGTGCCTGAATCAAATATTTCCGTGTTCCGGTTTCCGTGTTCAACCTAAGTCCGCCCTTAGTCTTTTTGTGGAATCTGAAATTTGCTCACTTAATTGGTACACATTGGAATACAGATGGAGCTCAGTTAACATCTTGTTAACATCTTAAAGTTGGTTGACTCACTACAATATGCATGATTCAGACTTATGGATGCTGCGGGTTTGCCTTTATTTTGATTGAATAGCCTGAATTGAATGAGGTCACAATTGAAATGTTGCCATCAACAGACCGTGGGACACTACAACACAGAAGTTGTACATATGTACACCACTCGAGAACTACCGTGCGTTGTAATTCAGCTCAAAAAGCTGAGCAGCGAACTGCTGGTATGCGTGCCGCTAACATGGGAAACAATACTGGACCACGTGCTCACGGATGGCACAAGTACGGCTTGGACCAAGCAGGAACACAAACATGTGACGCAAGTCATGGTTACCCGTAATTGATTATTGCTTGACTGCCATTCGTTAATCCTCAGAACTGCTTTGTGACATTAAGGCTGGTTTCACATTAAATCCGTTTTGCGGTTTGCGATTTCCGGTTAATAAATGCGGTTGTTCGTGAGTCAACCAACTTTAAGATGTTAACAAGATGTTAACTGAGCTCCATACTATCTCCAAATATGGTCGCACAATGACTGTCTAGAACCATAAAATCAATCCTGATTTTCACGTTCAGTCACTCTTAACAACTGTGCTATTTGTGATTCTCACAAAACATTTTCAGCGAAAATACTCACAGATCAACCACGTTGCCGAAGGTCTGAAACATTCTCTTTACTACGTGTTTTGTGTGCGATCGCGCAATTCGGAGCGTCATTGCCCCGTCACCAGCCTGCTTTGCGAAACTTCTTATCAGGAAAAAAATGTGACCAATTCTTATAAAGTCATTTATACAACCATACCAATTGAGTGAGCAAATTTCAGATTCCACAAAAAGAGGGCGGACTTAGGTTAAACACGGAAACCGGAACACGGAAATATTTCCGTGTTCCGTGAATATTTTGGAGAATCACGGAACACGGAAATGATTCGGGCACGCAAACGGTGCTTTGGCAGTGATGATGACAAAAGCCAGCGTGCTGGCGTCAAAAGCCCGCGTGTTGACGCAAACAGCAGCTGTTGACGCGGAATATTTCCGTGTTCCGTGAAAATAAAAAACATGGAAACCTGAAAAAACATGAAATATTTCCGTGCACGGAAATCCACAAAACTGGTTTGTATGTAAATTATTTCTATGTTCCGGTTTCCGTGTTCAACCTACATAAGTCCGCCCTAAATTTGTCTTTGACACTTTTCCAGCGTTAGACATACTGTCATGTTTTGATAACATTTCGTATACCATATGTGCAAGCATTCGCAACGAGAAGCTAGTATGTATGTAGGTTGATGCGTTTGTTCTGCTGCTGTTGAACTTCACCTCAATTTTTGCTTTGTTTTGTGCCACAGCACACACACAAGACAAGCGTTGTTACAGCTGATGTTTTATCCCAAATCAACTTCGCAACTGCGCGTGCGTTCCCTATGCTGCGTGTCATTGAGCATGTGTTGAATGTAGAAAGTTGTACTGAAGCATCAGGCACCGGCGCATGTTGCGTGTTCCAGATGTTTATCAGGCACAGAATGAAACAAAAACGTCTAAGGATATACTAGTTTTATTATCATTGACAAAATCAACAGTTTTTGAACTTTTGAAGAACCAAACTACTTTTGCAACCTATTGTATTATTGCATCTATTGCAATTGCGCAGACGTCTTGCACGGTTTGGAACTTCCACCCTTGTCAGGTTGACTGCTGCCCTCTAGGCACAAGTCCGTTCCCTATACTGCCGAGGACTTGAACAGATTTTAAAACGACAGTAATTAGTATCATGGGTCGGAATCCAATGAGTTTTGTTCTACTGACTGTAAGTTCTCGTCAAAAGTTAAAGTTTTCTTGAGATTCCGCGTATCTTTTCGAGTCCAGCGTTCTTTTCGGTCCACAGTACTTTTCGGCCCATGTCACCTTTCGGTCCAGGTACTTCTCGGACCAGGTACGATTCAGTCTAGGTACATTTCGGTCCACGAACCTTTCGGTCCAGGTTCGTTTCGGTCCATGTACTTTTCGGCCCACCCCAATTATTTGAATCCCTGGTTCAAAATGCGCTACAAATGAAAAGGACATCGATAATCAATACCGCATCAAGCTTGTATGGCTTGTTCAGGGATAGACTCAGGCGTACACTTGTCGTGAGGCTTAGGCTTGTGAGGTGTTTCCAAACCTCACCCGCCTCACACCACTCTCACACGTATCAATACACTCAGTGTAAGCCTAATAAAAAAAATGAAAATTTTTACAAATTAATCTTATCTATCAGCAGACCACACCAAAAAAAGAGCATCGTTAAGGCCGCAACAAAAAAGAAAAAAAAAACAGAATAAAAAAAAGCAAAAAAACCAGCCAGCACCAACTTATATAAAAACGCGCAAAAAAAAACCTACTTTGCTAAAAACACACTAAACAAACTACCCACCCCCCCCCATAAAAAACAAAGACAAAACCCGGTCCTACCTCAAATCCCTAAAGCCTGAGGACAAATGTACGCCTAAGCGCATCCCTGAACAAGCCATACAAGCTTGATGTTTCAACGAGACAACATGAGCAATGAGTTGGGGCGCGCATGACGGGTTATGCATCCGTGGCCGTTTACTATGGAAAGGAAATTTTTGGTAATACGGTACTGATTATCGATGCCCATTTCATTTGTGGCGTATCTTGAACCAGGGACTCAAATAATTGGGGTGGACCGAACACATGGACCGAAACGAACTTAGAGCGAAAGATTCGTGGACAGAAATGTACCTGGACCGAAATCGTATGTACCTGGTCCGAAAAGTACCTGGACCGAAATGTTTGTGGACCGAAAAGCACCTGCACCGAAAGGTGACATGGACCGAAAAGTACTGTGGACCGAAAAGTATGCTGGACCGAAAAGATACGGAATCTTTCTTGATTGCGTCAACCCAAAGTATTTTTTTCATGTCACAACGTTGATTGTCGGTGGCGCTTCTCAAAACCAACTTGAAGGAGGTGACTTCTATGGGCCTCACGTGATGGCAGGCAGTTGGTTGCGTTTTACACTTATTGTATTTGATGTGTTTTGATTGATTCTTACGGGTTGCAGATCCATGTGTCATCTACCGATGTCCCCCGAATCACGTGTGTCTGGTCGGATTCAAACGCATCGGTCATATGGCCATGTTTCCGAGGATCGTGCCCCGAGCCATTTGTCGACCAATTAAAGATCGTGAGTGATTTTCATTTAGAATTCGATCATAAAATCGAGTAAGTGTAAAACAAGTTTCAAGCTTATTGCAGACGGATGCTCGGACGCTAAATGCGCCAGTGGGATGATCTGTCACTCAACCGTTCAAGCGTGTGCGCTGCTGGAGCGCGCTGAGTTGTACCCGTGGTGCAATGTGGGTCATGTGTGCACATCGGCTAGTGAATGGGTAAGAAAGCAAGTTTGATTAAATTCAAGCGGCTTAAAAACACGCATTTTTACTGTGAAGTTTTCGCGCAAACTTTTCAGCAGAAGAGCTTGTTGCTCAGAAACCTGTCCTGCATTTCAGTACAGAGGCGTGACAGCAGTCATTCCGGGAGCCCACGACGAATGATGCAATTCGGGGTTCAATGACAGAAAATACTAGGATTGGCTGGAAAAGAATAAATCTATCGCGTCGTGCTGTGCCCACAACCGTGCGATTAACAATGTTGCTTACATTTTTAGCTGTGTGATACTGTGATACACACACCTCTTTGTATGCCTGGATGAATGAACGACCACGAAGTGTGTTCCACTGGAGCACAAATCTGCCGCATTAGCTGCGCGTGACAATAAAATATGACAATGTGCCGTACCTGGCGAACTCATGACGTCTGGTTCGAGAATACAGGTACACATGCAGCAGGTGCCAGTTCAGGTTCCAAAAACTGCGAGCCGACGTTGCAGTGACGTTGACCCATCCACCTTGTCCACAAACCCAGAATCACACTCCGAATCATCTACTCTCTGTTTTATCCACTCGCATGCTGAAACTACACACGTGCTCCAGCCCACACACCACCCACCCCCAACACCCCCCGCGCAAAAACAAAGCGCCCCCACGCCCAGCGCAAAAGCCCCCAATCATCAATGCTCTGTCACCGAAAATAGTCGAGTTAACTTTTGGCAACGCACACGCAGCTATACATCACCAAACATAGTTCTTTGGTTGTTTATTTTGTGATATCACCCAACATCGTCGGTCAAAGTAATACAATGTGCCCGCACAAGCTTGTTGTGATGAACTTTCAGCAGACATTGTGAAATGTAACGTCAACCAGCAGCATACATGTTGAATTAGTGACTCGGTTAGTACTTAAAGCTGCTGGTCAACAACCCATCGACCTCACTTAATCTTGGGGGCAATGCACATTAAGAAAGGTGGGATATCGTGTTACTCGTCTCTGACTTGGAGAGTCGATTCGTTGCTTCCTGATGTTTCACGGCCAGGTTGAAGTTTGCCCTTCAGTGAAAAAATGCAAAAGTTATGCCGGCTTCCCGTGGAAAGCACAATTTACGGCGACGTTTAAGAATTTCAGAATATCAAGCACAAACATTTATTTCATCGGTATGATATACGGCTTTGCAGGAAACAGCTTGCATCCTAAACGAGAAAACATTTAGTTCCAAAAACCTGGCGTTTTTTGGTCACCGTTTTCTTCGTCGATAATTTTAAGCATCTGTGATTGACCAGCAAATGTGTTGATGGGACACAAAAATCCTCTAGTTACTGTCCACATATCTTGTGCTTTTGAGTTCTCTGCACCAAACACAGCTAATACAATAATTCGGACAACATGTGCAAGTCGGTCATTATCAGCGCGCGCGCTCAAAAACAACGTGCAGATTCGAGCACTCAAAAATGTTTTGTCTTTTTTGGGGTCGCGCACGCCTATCAGCACCGACTTGCGCATGTTGTCCGAATTATTGCGTTAGCTGTATTTGGTGCAAAGAACTCAAAAGCACAGGTTATGTACACAGTAATTAGAGGATTTTTGTGTCCGATCAACACATTTGCTGGTCAATCGCAGATGCTTAAAATTATCGGCGAAGAAAACGGTGACCAAAAAACACCAGGTTTTTGGAACTAAATGACTTCTCCTTCAGGATACAAGCTGTTTCCTGCAAAGCTGTATATCATACTAATGAAACAAACGTTGGTGCTTGATATTCTGAAATTATTAAACGTTGCCGCGAATTGTCCTTTCCACGGAAACCCGGCAAAATTTTTGCATTTTTTCACTGAGGGGCAAACTTCAACCCGGCCGTGAAACATCAGGAAGCAACCAATCGACTCCAAAAGTCAGGGTCGAGTAACACGGTATTCCACCTTTGTTCAGGTGCACTGCCCCCAAGATTAAACGAAGTCGATGGGTTGTTGACCAGCACCTTTAAGCGTGACTCGGTTGGAGGCGTGCGAAGTACAGCCCTTCAAATGAGGCGTGCGAAAAACAAATTGCGTCAAAAGAGGCGTGCGACGTACAATGAGGCGTGCGAAAGACAATCGACACAAAATGAGGCGTGCGACGTACAGTGAGGCGTGCGAAAGACAAACGGCGTCAAATGAGGCGTGCGACGTACAGTGAGGCGTGCCAAGTACACTGCGGCGTGCCAAAATCAGCCAAGATGAGGCGTGCGAAAGACAATCGACACAAAATGAGGCGTGCGAAAGACATCAGACGTCAGATGAGGCGCGCGAAGGACACCCAACGTACAGTGAGGCGTACGAAAGACATCCGACGCCAAATGAGGCGTGCGAAAGACACATCCACTTCAAATGAGGCGTGCCAAGTTCAGTCGTGTATTATGTACCACTGACATCTGCAGTGGCTTGTACCATGCTGATATATGATGCGGCGTACCAAGTACGCTTAGAATGAGGCGTGCGAAGTACATCGGACGTCAAATGAGGCGTGCGAAGTTCGGATTTTCGGAACTCGCTTATACAGGCTCGCAGAGCGTTTCTGAAATCAGTTCTGGAATCGATTCATTTTTGCGTGGTTTATACTTTTTTAATTAATTGAAGTCCTTAATTGATTCCGGAATTTAATTCAGAATCAAGAAATCACCGATCGATCGGTCACCGCCGATTCGGATCAGTAACCGTTGCTTGCGGTGCTGCTCTTATATATGCATTTGGCGAAACATTTTTGCCCGTCAGTGCACTAGTGTATTGGAGGATTTTAGTCTGCTGAAGTTCGATCAGTTGTCAGAACACAGTCCAAACATCTCCGTGAACGTCCATAAACATGCGAGTTGAAGCGTACAGTGTACATTGAGGCGTGCGAGACACAAAACAAATGTTACGTCGCATACTGTTGTCGTTTTTGTCCCACTGTACATTGCGCGCCGCATGTATATTTCGCAGGCACAATATATGTTGTTCTTTATGTTCATAGCAAGTTTTGGACGGTATCCTACAGCCCAATCGAGGATTTTCACTCTAAAAGTCGCCAACACACTAGTGCACTGACGGGCAAAAATGTTTCGCCAAATGCATATATAAGAGCAGCACGGCAAGCAACGGTCGCTGATCCGGATCGGCGGTGATCGATCGATCGGTGATTTTTTTGATTCCGAATTAAATTCCGGAATCAATTAAGGACTTCAATTAATTAAAAAAGTATAAACCACGCAAAAATGAATCGATTCCAGAACTGATTTCAGAATCGCTCTACGAGCCTTTACAAGCGAGTTCCGAAAATCCGAACTTCGCACGCCTCATTTGACGTCCGATGTACTTCGCACGCCTCATTCTAAACGTACTTGGTACGCCGCATCATATATCAGCATGGTACAAGCCACTGCAGATGTCAGTGGTACATAATACACGACTGAACTTGGCACGCCTCATTTGAAGTGGGGGTGACTTTCGCACGCCTCATTTGAAGTGGGTGTGTCTTTCGCACGCCTCATTTGAAGTGGATGTGTCTTTCGCACGCCTCATTTGGCGTCGGATGTCTTTCGTACGCCTCATCTGACGTCGGGTGTCCTTCGCGCGCCTCATCTGACGTCTGATGTCTTTCGCACGCCTCATTTGACGTCGGATGTCTTTCGCACGCCTCACTGTACGTCGCACGCCTTATTTGGTGTCGATTGTCTTTCGCACGCCTCATCTTGGCCGACTTTGGCACGCCGCAGTGTACTTGGCACGCCTCACTGTACGTCGCACGCCTCATTTGACGCAGTTTGTCTTTCGCACGCCTCACTGTACGTCGCACGCCTCATTTTGTGTCGGATGTCTTTCGCACGCCTCACTGTACGTCGCACGCCTCATTTGACGCAATTTGTCTTTCGCACGCCTCATTTGAAGGGCTGCACTTCGCACGCCCCGACCGAGTCGCTAATTCAACATGTATGACCAGCAGGCAGAAGCAGGCATCATACAGCACGTTCACAGTCGCACAGACAGCTGTGGGTCAGCTTGTGACGTTTTTCTGCCGAGGTTGCGAAACTTACCACACCACCACTATCTGGACCAGAAGTTTCTTTTGGAAGCGTCTTATTGTTTTATCAGCAGAGAATTTTTTGCTGTTTTCCACTGAGTTTCGCAACCGTATTATCCAATTCCATGAGGTTCTTGCGTCACTTTAGTCACAATATTTGAAACGCGCAATCAGTCAGTTGGTTGGTTATCTCAGTTCCAAAATCAAGCATTTTTGCAATTCTTAAAAGTTATGTCCTAAGCTTTCTATTCTTCCGGGGATGTTGGCTCTTTTTTCAGAAACAGTGATTTTATAACAATACCTTCTTGCAATAGCATCTTGCAAAATGATACTGGGATTTGCCGAGTACGCTATTTCGTTTGCCGCTGCGACGTGGCTGGCGCTCAAAGTGCTTTCTCCGCTTTATGTCATCATCGTTTTTGCCACGATAATTGGATTTTTCTTTCGGTATGGACATTTATGTTTTAAATTTAAAAAATCAGGTTATTGGCTAAATTTTCCCGCATTCCAGAAAAAGCTGGAATCAACAGTTCTGCTTGAGGCAAATCGGCGTGCCTGGACCATCGTATTGGTTCTACATTGGTCACACGTACGACTTTGTGCAGGTGGGAGCACATTTGCGAGCCGCATGCTGGACATGCGATATCATCCTCGCTCACTTTTCCTTCTATTTCTGGTACATTATTTTCAGAGACCGCTGGCATTTATGGATGACAATATCAAAAAATACGGACCCGTGTTCAGGTAAGAACAGGCTCTTTACAAGCTGGCATTTCCCTAAGTCCCAAAAACATGATGGTACAGTCTCAGCACCAGCTGGGTGAAACATCAAGCGCCACAATTGCATGCCCATGCCCAACACGCATCATGCACTCCGTGCCCTCAAAAGCCAAAGCACACCCGCTACGTTTACCACCACCTTTGCAGGGTTTACCTCTGTCCTCAAGGCACTCAAGTCCGTACAAGGCATTTCCCTTGTCATAAGCTGGAAAGTTAGTGCTATGGGCATATGATTATGGCCGTGGAAGCCACAGTGCTTAGTGAGAACTTAAGGACTCTCTTCTGAAAACATGGAGTGGATATAAACTTTGCAGTGTTGGGTTGAGCCCGACCATACCGAACCACCCAACGCATTTGTCAGCAAAGTGCACAGCACACCTGCCCTGGTGTCAAGCTGGCAGCCGAATGGGCAGTTTCGTGTTCCTGTCACACAAACATACTGTGATCAGAGCTCTTTCTCAAACGCACGGCACTAACATTCTAAATGCACACGCGCAGCACGATGTTCATGGGTCAACGAGCGATAGTCGTCGCCGACATCGACGTACTGAAACGGGTGTTGGTGAAGGACTTCCACAAATTTGTGAATCGAACAGCCGAACAGCCCGGACAGAATGAGAGCAAATCGTTGTTGGTGAACAGTGTGACGGCTGTGAGGGACGAGCAATGGAAACGGGCGCGCAACACAATCACTCCGGCTTTCACGTCCGGCAAAATGAAACATGTAGGTTATTTTCGGACGGGAATTTTGTTATTTTTTGGTTTCCGGTTTGTGTAGACTCCCAAATGTTAAGACACAAGATACAGTACCTCTCATGATGTTTCAGATGACCGAGCTAATCGACACGTGTCTGGCTGAGTTTGTCGACATCATTGGGAAACTGGCAGAAAACGGACAATCATTCGACGCGAAAGAGTTGGTTTTGTTTTGTTTTTGGCAATAATATATGGGCAGTTTCAATGTTTGTTCTTTCACTTATGTATTCATTTATTTTTTAACACAATACACATGCGCATTCCAGACTTTGTGGCAATTTCACAATGGACGCAATCGCAGCCATCAGTTTCGGCATGCAGATTCACGCACAGTCGGACCCCGACAACAATCAATTCATGAAGCACGGCAAAACGCTGATGAATCTGAAAAGTGAACCCGGTTTCTGGTGGAAATGTTCGTTTCCGTTAACTTTTCGGTTTTGTTGTTGTGTTTCAGGTTGGCGAAAGCAAGTGTTCTGCCGCTGCTCCGGTATTGTGCGTTCATTGTGCGTATGTGTAGTGTTTTGTCCGTTTCGATCTGTTTTCACAAACGCGCAAGGTGTAATCAGGGCACACGCCTCTGACCAATTGACCTACAAAAGGCACCACGAGCCAGTATTACAGGAACTTACAGTGTATGTGCGCTTGTGTTCATGCTCTTCCTTTACAGGAACTCGATTCATTTCAGTTCTGTTCGCTGTGTTGTTTCGGGGAACAGTGACTTTGATCACCCGATACACCGGCTATCAATTGTTGTTCAACGAAGGAGAAACATTCTTTCAAACCACTATTGAGCGCATGATTGCTGAACGAGAACGGCATCCGAAGACGGTGTGTTGTTTGTTCGTGCGTCACTTCATTCTTGTTGTTGCTTGAGAGAAAATTCTGGGTCCGGTAAAAAAATTGGTGACCGAGTTCTAAAAGTGCATCCATACAGGTACGTACACAGTACGTATTACCGTTACGCACCAATTTATTTGACCATTGTAAAAATAAGTCGCAGACAGTGAACAAAAAATACTACTTTCGAGCTTTGTGGTTTCATTAACTCAAAATACTGCAGTATTTCTGGCAAAACGTGATGCAGCCAAAACCGCGTATTCCCGAAGGTATATATCACTTCCTGACCACCGTAAAAGTTTTCATTATGTGGATCTGAGGGATCAGCTGTCACGTTGATCAACAGCTAATTCGTATCGACCAATATATTTCAGTCGAAGCCCGATTTCCTACAATTGTGCATGAACGAAATCAACGACGAGAGCGGACGTCAACGAATGAACAAACTGGATCTGATGTCCAACAGCATGATCTTCATGGTCGCCGGCTATGACACGACCGCGACAACACTCGCGTTTGTCATTTATGAGCTGACACGTAACCCTGACATTCAGGATCGGTGTCTGCAGGATGTGGTGGACAATGTGGACGATGTGCAGGTTATTCTGAAGACTTTCCTGTTGAACAGCCTGTGAGCACATCTGCAGCATTGGTATTCACAAAACTCTACTTTGCACTGCAGCACATTACTTACGACGAAGCGAACAGACTGCAGTATATCGAGGCCGTAATCCTGGAGACACTCCGATTGTACCCAGCGGCGCCCCTGTAAGTCAAGTGCTCTATGATGTTTCAGTGTTTCACAATAAACAGTCACTGCAAACGCTTCTTGACTTCCAGATCGATGCGTCATTCGTCGCAAGATTTCGACTGTAACGGATATGTGATTCCAGCCGAAACCAGCTTTCTGATTCCCATCTATCAGATTCAGCACAACGAGAGCAATTATGCCGAACCGGAGATGTTTCAACCGGAGAGGTGATCGAACGTTCTGTCGAGAAACGCACCAAATTAAAATCATTTGATGTGTTTTAACCTAATGACAATCACTTTTTCGCAGATTCTACGGTGTCGACAACGAGGGCGCACGTAATCAGTTCACATTCTTGGCATTTGGCCAAGGGCCACGCAACTGCATCGGTATGCGAATCGCCATGATGGAAATGCGCATGGCCATTGCTCGACTGGTGCATGCATTCCGATTCGTGCCCTGTCAAGACACACCCGTTGGTTGTTGTTGGCTTGCTGATGTTTCAATTTCCATCCATAATGATTTCAGAGCCATCCGCTTGAGTTGAATAGCGAGAGTCTACTCAAACCAAAACACCCGATCGTTGTGAAGGTTGAGCGACGTTGAACAGCTGCGGGAAATTTAGCTTTGTTCGAAATTTATCGGTGCTCCATATCTGGAAATTTAGCACACTCGGTATTGGTCGCACAATGACTATATAAGAATGGGCCAATTTTTTTTTCCACGTGAAGAGGGAAAGTGACGGGGCAATGACGTTGCGTTGCGTGATCGACACAAAGTATGTAGTAAAGAGAATGTTTCAGAACTGCGGCAACGTGGTTGATCTGCTAGATTATTTTTAGCTGAAAATGTTTTGTCAAAAATACAAGTAGAATAGTGGTTAAGGTTGAAC
>JASAMV010007379.1:0-37837 GCA_030248065.1 Rhynchonema sp. JSB1_4
ATTTGTGTTACGATAGTACTCGGTACTTACTGCCATGATTAAACATGTTCCTCGTCTTGTTACACGCATGAAGATTTCCTCTTTTCGTGCATCATTTTTGACATTTGTCACATGCATGTGTGTTACACAACGCACAATATGTGCAAATGGATAACTCATATACAGTGTGCAACCAGCTCACGCAAGCATGGCCAGCGTTGAGGCCAACACGCGTCCACCTCGGTGCCTGGAAACTGTTCTTCGTAACTGCATCGCTCCGGCATGAGGATTATGTTTTTGCGAACTTTGCTCCACCGTGCTCCAGATTTTTTTACAGGACATCTGTTACAATACGTATGTATATAACCACCTCACAAGGCATCGACTAAAACCAACCTTGTGACGTCGTTATGCCCTTGGTTGTAGTCGATTGTGTTCCAGCAACTGTAGTTACTCCTGTTCCGTAGTCATAATCCGGAGTGGTAGTGTCCCCACTAGCTCCGTAGTCGTAGTAGTAGGCAGCGGTTGTGGTCGCTGTGTAAGGCGTGGCCAGGTACCCCAGATCCCCCCCCTGACCCCATGGAATAAAAAAACTATGTCCAACGTCCGCAGTCCGCAGTCCGCATCTACCTGGCCTGACCTGGTGACTATCCAAACACCTTTTGATTGTGTTTGCTAGTGCGATATACAACTACAGGGTTGTGAATATATTGCAATGTGCAATCCTACCCTGTTGCCTGCCATTCAATACCATGAAACATTCTAACGTGTGTGTCCTTATTCTGTGTTTGCTAAAGGCAATCCAGCCGCTGATGTCACCGCCGTGAAAATGACAGTATACCAGAGCCGAGCCATTACACCGTTTTTCGACTCACACTAAAAGCGACTTTTCTTCTTTTAGTTCAATGTTTTCATGCTGTTTTTATGTACGCCACTCAGCTGAGCCGAATGGCTCTAAAGTAGGTACACTTTTATAACACAGGGAATATTTTTGGGCCACAGTTTGAGAATAGAGTTTGCTCGACTAATTTTGACCAGTGTAAAAGTTATTCCTCTACAGTTAATGAACAATTTTTGAGCGCTGCTCATATTATATAATTATTGAAACCGTGGCCGAATAAAATTTACTGTGTCTAAAATTTACCTCAAGTCAGCACAAGCACTCAGCTCAGCCGCGTAGCTGAAAAGTAACCTGAAACATCGAACTACGTGAATATCGCTTCATGTCTAAGTCGAGAAGCGGTGGAACATCTCAGCCTCTGGTATACTGTAGATTTCGCGGCGGTGACATCAGCGGCTAGATTGCCTAAATGTGTGATACGTGGCAGCCGTCAGTTGTGTGTGTGTGTGGCTTGGCTGTCGATTCTTGTGAGTTGGCAGATATTACATGGATGTTTCAGGCAACAGCAGAAGACAACAC
Organism: Rhynchonema sp. JSB1_4; assembly: GCA_030248065.1. Classification (NCBI taxonomy): domain Eukaryota; kingdom Metazoa; phylum Nematoda; class Chromadorea; order Monhysterida; family Xyalidae; genus Rhynchonema; species Rhynchonema sp. JSB1_4. The sequence continues at coordinate 1,400 of JASAMV010007379.1, forward strand.
AGTATTATGCACGGTGTAGAAGTTTGCATATTTACAACCCTGTAGTTGTATGCTTACTGGCAAACACAATCAAAGAAATGTTTCGATTGTCCGCAGTCCGCAGTCCGCAAGTGCGGCCAGGTAGATGCGGACTGCGGACTGCGGACATTGGACATAGTTTTTTTCAATGTCCGCAGTCCGCAGTCCGCATCTACCTGGCCGCGCCCTAACCCGGGTGCATACACTATGGCAGCAGCGAGGAGATGATCCCGTTAATTGGACCAAAAGATATGAGAAGAACACATATTGCACTAAGTGGCTCGTTCAGAGGTTGCACTCTCCACCTCTACAACATCATACCGGTTCAGTCCTATTGACGGAAATTTCAAAAAAGTTTCGATCCCCACCTGCTGGGCCATATCCGTAACCATAGGTATCGGTCGTACCGGTCGCTGTGCCTGGCGGGCCGGTAGTAGTTGCTGGAGCTGTCCTCTTTTTTCGCTTTAAAACCACTGTAATGAATTCTCACTTTTCAGCAGTTAGAAAGTTTTGTCCCATCATAGCTTGTGCTTGTACAAGTATATTGCGGAAGTTCGAACAAAAGCAAACGCGATGTCATTTTACCATCCGAGGTTTTTATTTCATCCTTGTTGCATGTGACATGAGCATCCGAGATGCTTCTTGCCAGTGCTCCTCTTTCCACCCCGTTCAGTCCGTTTATCCATTTGGCCATTTTCGGTTGACTCCAGAATTTGCGTGCGAACTGCGTCTCGGCCTTGATGATCTTGGCCATGTCGGAGCAGGGATCGATTTTGCTCCGCTGGATCGGGTTCAAATTGCAGACGGTCACCGCCGGAAACTCCATCGTTTCGTTGTTCAGCATTTTGATCTGCGTATTTGTTATCAGAGAACTTCAGAACCATTTTTGGTTGTTTCTGCTGTGTCTTTCGCAGATATTGGAATACAAAACTCATTTACTCTCTTGTTTAAAGGGGGCCTCCTGAGATTCAACCTCAAAATTAGCTTTCGTTCGAAACTTCTCACATACAAGTCGGCATTCAGCTAATCACGATTCACTTTGTTTGACTTCGATCATGGCCGTATCGATCGAGAGATCGCGTCAAAAGTACCCAGCCAAATAAACATTTCGGACCAGCTGCTCAAAAATGACATTGGAGATAGGGAACCGAAACCGAAAGTTTCTCTTTCTACTCGTTAGTGGTTTCAAAACTGTGCTGAGGAAATGAATGTTTCACACGCACCAACTAAACCACCAGTAGATAAGCACGCCACACCAACATTTGTGGAACAAAACGCGTGATGGTACGCTGGTTTGGAACTCATTACCGTTACCCGATGAATAAAAAGAGATGCGTGTCTTATGATGACACTTTATAAATGTCATTTCCGGGCGGCTGGTCCGCAATTTCTTATACTCCTGGGTTGGTACGTTGGCACCATGGTCAATTTGAAATAAATGGGACAGTGATCACCTGACTGGTGACTAGATAATTGGTGAAACTTTGAGCAAAACACTTTTTGATGTGCAATCTCAGGAGTACAAATAAGACAAGTAAAACAGGTGCACGACTTCCTGATAAGTTTGGCCAACATACCGTCACCGTCACATGAAACTGATTGTATTGGTTCCAGATGTACCATCCGTGAAAACCGGTGGCGCCGAATCCGCATACGGTAACAATCGACCACAAGAACGACAGCAATCCCTTCTTCGAGCCATACATACGATATGCGTGGGGTACACCGCCCACCGACGTGTTTTCGGCAAATTCACCCAACGGCCCTTGTTTTTTGCCGGTTTTCTTCGAAATAATTATCGTTTCATCAGTCATCTTTGACTCTACAGTAATCCACAGACTCAAGTACTAAACATGTGCCGTCAAGCAAATACAATAATTGATGTTCAGTTGCTCATCCGGTGACACAGACAAATTATGCATCATATAGTAAATTTCTAAATTCGCTGCCCCACAACAAAGTACGCCCCACCGTTAATGTCAAGTTCTAAACCGGAAAATCATCCTTTTGAAACATTCGGGCAACAGACCAGGCAGCTGTGCCCAATGTTTCAGAACTGCGCGTGGTCAGCAGGGTTTAGAACTTGACATAAGGCCGCGTACAGATAGAGCTGGTTCTGGTTCTGGTTTTACTAAAAAAATTTCTATGTCCGAAAACCAGAACCAGAGCCAGCTCTATCTGTACGCAAAACTGGAAATATTTCTGGCGCAATATTTTTTACTCTATGTCAGAGAACCAGAAATATCTCCAGCTCTATCTGTACGCAAAACTGGAAATATTTCTGGCGCAGTTCTAAACATTTATGTCCCTGGGTTATTTATGAAAAAAACGTGGTGTGTGTCCTTGCAACATTTTCTTTGATTACAGGGTGTGCCGATACATACACACCTGGTATTAATTATTGTTTGTGCAGTCATTGTTTCGATTTGTGATAAAATTTGGCTAATTTTTTATGGTCTGCTTGTGGGCGCTTTGCCAGCAATCTTCGATCGTTTGCAAACATGTTTTCAGGTACCGGAGAATTCTGAACAAGGCCTCTAATCTGCTGCGCTATCAGAACTAAACCTCCACTTCGATACAGTTTGTTGATGTTCTCTCTCGTCCATGCTGAGGACAGCAGAGACGCCGCTGGGAGGATTTTCACTACGGTGTTTGAGGCATATTTTCCAAAAAAGCGGTTCAAGCACAATGCGAGTTTATTTGCTGATTGGTCGACTTTTACACCATAAGAATTTCCGTTGAGCACATTGTGCTTGAACCAGTTTTTTTTGGAAAAAGTACATCAAACACCTTAATGAAAATTCTCCAGCGGCGTCCCTGCTTTCGTCAGCATGGACGAGAACATCAACAAACACATCGAAGTGGAAAGTTTAGTTCTGATAGCGCAGCAGATTAGGGGCCTTGTTTAGAATTCTGCGGTACCTGAAAACATCATACCTGAAAACATGTTTGCAAACGATGGAAGATTGCTGGCAAAGCGCCCACAACAGATCATAAACAATTAGCCAAAGTTTATCACAAATCGGCATAAACAATAATTCATACCAGGTATAGGTATTTCGGCACACCCTGTAATCAAACAAAATGTTGCAAGCACACACACACCACGTTTTCTTCAAATAACCTAGTGACATAAATGTTTCGAACTGCGCCAGAAATATTTCCAGTTTTGTGTACAGATAGAGCTGGAGATATTTCTGGTTCTCTGACATAGGAATAAAAAAAATTGCGCCAGAAATATTTCCAGTTTTGCGTACAGATAGAGCTGGCTCTGGTTCTGGTTTTCGGACATAGAAATTTTTTTACTAAAACCAGAACCAGAACCAGCTCTATCTGTACGCGGCCTTAATTATGGGCGCACTTTATTGCAGGGCAGCGAATTTAGAAATTTGCTGTACAATATTCATAATTGAACAATATGGACTCTTGGTAACGCCAGAATTTCTGTTTTTTAAGCTTGTGCATAATTAAAACACCTCTGTCTGTCAGCACTTTCTGTTCTGAACATTGATTGCATTAGTTTTTTGTGCCGTTGCTAATCAGGGACCAAAATTTGGTTCAATTAGCGGTTGATGTATGCAAATGTCTGCACTGAGGAGCTTCAGACGTGTCAACATTTGCATAACCGCAGAGAACGAATGGCTTTCATCGCACACCATTTTATTCCCCGTCAGTACATTGCTAAACAACACAAAGTTGATGTCTGAAACTGGCACATGGAATGAAAACACGTGATCGTATATTATATACTATGTGGGCCAGGAAAAGCATCATGACCAGTCGAGCAAAATATAAACACAATAACACATTATCGGCCGTTAATAATATTTCATGCATGCGTGGTGTGAATGTGTGCAACGGAAACAAACAACACTCTTTGGTCGTTAGTTGTGCCAGAGAGCACGAACAGTTTGTAACAAAATACATAACGTGCGGTGGTGACGCACACACGCAACACCGGTGCGTGACCACCCATCTTCAGTTTGGCTGTACGACATTTCTTCTGACCGTGAAACATTTCCCGGCACCTCACGCAGCCAAAAGCAGCTGCTGCAAAGGTCCCGCTTGGTTGCTTCCCACGTTGTCTGCTTTGGTCTCGCTTTGCGAGAGTGGCAAACAACAGTTGTGGTTTCGTTTTGTTTTGGCCAAACTTTTTACGGCACCTCAACTGTGCAAGTTGTACGTTTGTCAGTGATTTACGAGACCGATAGCTCATAACGGTTATGGCTGCTGGTTCACCCGCTCTGATGGCGCAATCACAGCAAGAAATCTCGTATTTCGGTGTCAATTTCGCGAAAAACATGTTATTTCGTCAAAGACTGCCGCCAGTCGTCGCTTTTCGGCTGTGATTTGTGCTTATCTCTTGATTTAAACCAGCCAAAGAACGAGCTTTGTTGTCTTTTCAGCCACTGATGATGACTAATCTCAAAATGTGCATTGTGGCCGGGTGGCGCAGTCAACAACGAACATCAATCAAATCTCCCAGCAGTCTGTGAATGAATCCTTACGATTCGAAACAATGACGGAACCTCATCATTCCAAAACCCTGCTGCCCACGCGATTCTGAATGAGCGCGCTCTCTGAGAACGAAAATTTTTATTCAAACTCGTTATAATTCTGAGCCAACCGAAATGCTACCATCAAGACAACAGATGACCTGGATTTTCTTCATCACATTGGGCTGTTCGACACCAACTGGAGCTTCGAACATTGTGAAATGCACGGGCAAAGGACTGACGGACGCGTTCGTGGTGCTCGACCCGTCTAATCTACAACCAACGTTGTACGAGCTTGATTCCCGTCGAAATCTAAAGAATATCGAACTGCCAGCTTTCACGTCAAGCAACGGTGCAGCAACAACAGTGCCTGTGCGCATATTTTGCAACGCCGACGAAAGAGTACGTTTATCTTCAAAATGGATAACACTAAATTTGAGAACACAAGCCCTTCATTCATTTTCAGGGCGTCTACACGGTGACGCTGTGCGATGGACACAATTGTTCCGTCCGGCAGGGCCAACATCTTTTCATGTATCAAATGAAAGTGGACGAAGAACGGTTTCTCGACCCCGACACGTGGTCGTTGTCCGTGCTTCCCACAAACGATGCGTCGTGATGCTGTCGTACAGCTTCGTCACGAAAGACCCCGAATCCGAACAAAACGCGACATCAGCACCCAGAATTTCCTGGTGAAATCATACGGAGTGAAGGCTGATAAGGTTACTGCCGCGGTATTTGCTAACGCTGTGCTCATTTCATTCACAGGGTGGAATTCACGAAACGGTTCAGTACAGAGGGAGTGGAAAGTTCGGTGTAATTCACGGCTGCGGTACGCCGTTCCATTCCACCGAGCTTTTCACGGAAGATTTTTACTCAACTTTCCACTCAACTCTCCACTCAAACACGTTCGTGAATGCGATCTTATTTCAATTCGAAATTTCTCACGCAGGAATACAAGGAAACCGCACGATACCCATTTATTCGTCGCCGGAATTCTGTCGATCTGACCATTCGCCAGCTGCTCACCTTTCATCGTCACAATTTCGCTACGACTGCGTTCGTCGCAAATGAACGTGCCCGCATCGGGCACACAATCGGCCGACACAAAATGGGTAAGATCATCTTCGTCGTACTGTCTGGATGACGTCAGCAAAGAGTTGCACTCCTGGATGGAGGTGCTGTTGAGCTGCGGCGTCGAGGACAATAATCAGAGGTGGTCACAAAAGCGCGTTCAGCGCGAACGAACATGCGCATTTGTATCTCTATTGTGAACCGTCGAGGCGTCGACCAACACTCGGCAACATCAAATCGTCAGAACGATCTGAGCAGAACGTTCTACGACGTTACGATCGGATGTGGGCCGTGTGTCAGGCAGCGCCGGAGCTGTCGGCCGATATCTGCAAGGACAAAGAGGGCCGACACAACGAATACTGTTCGATTTGTCGCGCAATCTCGCTCTGTCTGCACCAAATATGGGTTAGCTTTCGCGCATTTTTTTCTTTAAATCTTCGGTGTAGATGGGATTTCCTTTGAAATTTTTCTTACAGGTCACATCGTACAACTCGAGAAATCCGTGTGCACTGCATTCCGTGCTCACTTTCTCAAAGTGCCCATCTGCTCAACACCACAGTGTTGCCCGGGGATCGTTGTGTCGAAATTCATTCGCGCCAAACCCTCGGAACACAATATCTGGGGCGAAGCGATCGATTTTCTCCTGAACCGCAAGCAGTGGCCGCCGCGTTTTCTACCGCGACGGCAAATGGAGCCGAATACAGAGTGAGTTTTCAGATTTTCATTTTTATTTTCGTCTCCACCAACAAATGGCGCACTATACGCTCTTCATTTTAACTCGCAGTTAAACGCAAGTGACGCTTCAAGCGCAGTTGCAATTGACAATCGTAAAGTGAAAGGCACCGAAAATGTGCTGTTGAATGGCGGCATTGCTTCGAGAGAATTGGGCGATCAGGTACAAATTCTTTTTACCTGTTTCTAGGTATGTAGTTCACAGAATTTGGCCAATCGGAGCTAGCATGGTAATGCTAAGCGACATATGGTTGATTCCTTATATTGCGTGAGTTGAAAAATTTAAACTCACGCCATTTTCACAAGACTTAACTTGAGAAGCCCAAACTTGCACACAACTTGTACGGCGTGGACTTCTAGGTCCACACAAAATTTCATTCCGCTGCGTGCCCACTCGCGCGATCGCGGGCAAGATACAGTTGAAATTTTTGTAAAAACGTTCTTTCCCTTTTTTTTTCCACAAAAGAGTAGTCAGGGCCCAGACGTTACTGAACACCAGAAATGTTAATATCGCATATAGGGTTTTCGCACACGAGAAACACGATGGTGCTATCGCTGACTTCGTAACTCCACGACTGAGACCGGTTCCAGACCATGACCACGACTTTTTGTATGTAAAGTGTGCTTCCCGAAGTAAAATTTCGCCGAAAAGTTGGGTTACCAGAACTATTAAAGTTGTTTATGTGGTTTTCGCACTCGAGAAACACGGTGGTGCTATCGCCGAGTTCGTAACTTTTAGTATGAACGGTTCCAGACCATGACTTTTTGTACAGAAAGTATGGTTCTAAAGCCAAAATCAGCGGTTATATGTGTTTTTAATCGTTGTTACGTCAAACATATATTAATTCCAATTGGTTAAATGTTTTTCAGCTCAAAAAGAGCCATAATGGACGCTCAGACACACACAACAATGCATTAGTGCACGCTACGCAGTTGCCTGATTGATAAAGCGCACAATGTATTACCCACAACACACAGCCAGCCAGCCAGCCAGCACACACACACAGGCAGGCAGCCAGCACACACACACACACACACAGGCAGCCAGCACAACAGGCAATGCAGCAATGCACGCGTAGTTACATATGTAGTAAAGCTTGTGAAGGAGATTGGCGAAGCGATGTCCGAGCGGTATAACGCGCAGCACTGAAGATGAAAGGCCGCGGGTTCAAACATTCACGCGCGCAGCTAACTTTGTTTTATCTTACTAACTTTTAATGAATTCTGGGTAACATTTTTCAGTTTTTTTCGTGTTTTTATTTGAGATTAATTATTAAGCACAGGTGCGGTTCGCAGTTTATGCGCTGTGATGTCATTCATGATAAAATACCCACAAGATATCAACTTGTTAATTAAAATTGCTGTTGCTCTCTAACATTCGAAGCTTTTTCCGCATGTATACTGTGACTTTCGGGGGAAAGTTAAAAAGGAGTTTTTACGTAACATTGAAACCAAGAACAGAGGCAGCGGCCAACACCAAAGCAATCGGGAGACTGATGACTGACACTTATTTCATTGCTGAAGCTGAAGGGACGCGCGGCAGGGAAGTTCACCGCACATTTTTTTTGCTAGGTAACTAACTAACGAGGCACTTCCAGGAAGGAACCGCACAACCGGGGCATTAAAAAAGGAGGCTACCGTGGCGGATAAACAACTGCCGGCGAAAAAAAAAAAAAAAATAACAACACAAGCAACCATCCTCCTCACAAAAAAGAAAAAACGCGGGGGACTGGGCCGGTGTTGGGTCAGAGCGAGGGGAGAAGCGCACACACAGGCAGGCCCCATTGCAGAAACCCAAACACAAAATCGAAACCACACAACGACCCCCACCCAACGCACACAACCCACCAAACAACACCCCCAAAAACCACCACACCCTCCACGAACCCCCCCCCCCCCCTCAGCCCGCTTGCCTACTTAGACGAGACTCCTGTGGCCGACATTTTCTTAGTTAGAACCATCGCTCGCGGGCACTGAAAACTCTCTGCGCCGGATTTGCGCGGGCTCTGTGTACGGCGCTAGCGGGATAAAAAAGAAACGCACAAAAAAAAAAAACGCCCCCGGGCGAGGGGGAAAAAAGGCTCCGGCCCCCTCGGCAACAGAAAAAAAAACCCAACTTTGCTGATGTTTCATTAGGCACCGGAATAAACGTAAGTGTGTTCTGAGCTGTTTGATACCGAACAGTAGACATTGAACCATATTCCCGGCGCGAACTCTTTTGAACCAACACCCAGCCGATATCGAAACTTTCGTGCAAACCCACATATTTAGGCAACTGTTTCTTCTTTTCAACCTCACGACGCTAACTGTGCAGTCTTCGGTTGCGCACGATGGTTCAACAAGGAGAGGAGTAAAGAGAATATTGCAATCTTTCAATATCTCCGTGCCCTGTGTCTCTGGTGGCAAGACAGCACGCGCCGGGAATATGGTTCAATGTCTACTGTTCGGTATCAAACAGCTCAGAACACACTTACGTTTATTCCGGTGCCTAATGAAACATCAGCAAAGTGGTGCAAGCTAGTATCGTTCTTTTATGCCAGTCAGCCAGGGAACCATATTTCTTTTATGCCCCTTGGGGCATTTTTCTTTCTTGTATCTTAATATTCAACTTATTTTTCAGTGGAGTTTCCACGTTCTATCAACGTGCAAACAACTATACCCGACCGCTGATCATCTGGTCAATGCGTCGGGTCACGAGCCTCTAGGCTGCGTCTGGTGCTTTGATCAGAACCAGTCAGTGTATTTGAAGGACTGTCCTGGATCATTCATCAGAACGAAACGACAGCCGACCATCGATTACGTGAGTTTGAATGAACAAAGTTTCTGAAAGTTGTGCTGTCCAGTCTTTAAGCGTGCGGCGCGCTTTTCAGACAAAGTCAAAGGACGGTGTCTTGGAGATCTTTGGACAGAATTTCGATTCGTTCACCACCGAAACGGTGACTGTGAAAGTGTGCAAACAGGACTGTCTGGTGGAGCCGCCGATTGCCAAAACTAGGTTAGTCGCAATTTAGGCTTTTTAGATCCAGTGTCTTAAAAAACTGAACAAACACCATATGATGTTTCAGGTTCGCATGCACGCTGCCGAACGCAGTGCAACTCGACCAATGTTACGTTAACGTCACCGGACAGTTGGAGGAACGCTATCACACAATTGATCAGCCAATTGACCGTCCCGGTCCGTCCACTCAGGCTCCATTGGGTGGGGAGAGGACAATTCACGTGCTCGTGGCCGTGTTGGCTGTGGCTGTGTTGGTTGTAAGTTATTATACATGTTTTTAGTTTTATTGAACGCTGAGGTTGGTGTCGAAACTGGGATTGATGACCGAGTTTCATACCAACACTGTTCGTTGGTCAGACAGTGCCCTTTGTTAATGCAGTGATTCGGAACAAGATTTGAATTCCGTTGTTAACACAGCCACTTGATGCATCCTGGGGCCTGGATTGCTCATGAATTTTAGTAAAAACTAGATGAAACCTCACCAGATGATTTCATTCAGGTGATTTTGTGCATCGTCGGCCTGATTTGGCGTCAGCGCCGTCTCGGACAGAAACATCAACGAATGAACTCCGGTAGCACGCCGATGATCGCGGACATGCAACATCAGCAGATCATGGAGCTGGGACAACGCGACCCGTCATTGAGGGGAAGTGAGTCGATGTCAACTATGAACTGGCAGTGTGTGCAAGAGAGAGTGGGAGAAAGAATTTAAACTTGAATTCGCTTCACTTGGTACTTGGTTGGTGCTATTCATGCAAACGAACTAGGGGCTCAAAATCCGTCGGAGTCGGCCTTACCAATTTTGGTTTACCTGCCACGAGCACTAAAATCGCATTATGAGTCTCATAAAAAATTTCTCGTCGAGGTTTTTTCAAAAATGTCTCCTTCGTTCCCAGATAATCGCTACGAACGCCCACCGAACGCAATGGCAGCGTTGAACACGTCGGCTGAATATGAGGATTTACGATTCCTGGTGCCCGAACACATTCAGATTCCCTTGGAAGCTGTGCGATTCGACACACAGATTGGCGAAGGTGAACACAATTTGTGAATATTTCATTTCATAAAAAATATGTGCTTTTTGACGTTAATCCCTACTAATTTAGGTCATTTTGGTGTGGTGCTGAAAGCGACGATCATGGCCGGCGAGTATGAAGGACACAAAGTGGCCGTCAAAACTTTACGAGGTACATTTAGCTGGTCATTCACTTCTTGAATGAAACAGACAGAAATCGTTCGTGGTATTATTGCAGCCGGCATGCGCGGCTATCGCGAATTCCTGCAAGAGGGTCTGCGAATGGAGAACTTCAATCACGAACGAGTGATGAAATTGATCGGAATCACGTTCACCGAACAACTGCAGCCCATGATCATCACAACATTCATGCCGAAAGGCGATCTCCTCTCGTATTTGAACTGTGCTAGTAACGTGAGTATATTTTCTTAAACATTCGTTCCGCAATAAACCGGAAATATTTCTGTCGCAGACGCCCACACTGCAACAATTGCTCGAATTCGGCGTTGAAGTGGCCGAAGGCATGCAGTATCTGTCCAAACTACGATTCGTTCATCGTGATCTCGCTGCCAGAAATTGCATGTGAGTTTTTGCACGAGAATAACAATTTTTGTTAACGTTTTCTTAAAAACAAAGGCTTTTTTATGATCTCAGGCTCGACGAAAAGCTGCACATCAAGATTGCCGATTTCGGACTTTGTCGTGATGTCTATGAAACGAACGACGTGTACGAGGCACGAACCAACGATAGGGATCTGCCAATCAGATGGATGGCACCAGAGAGTATCGGGTCGTTGGACTTCACTGTCAAAGGCGATGTGGTGGGTTTCTTTGTAAATTTTTAGGTTTGATATTGGTTTTCATGCCCTTTTCGAACGAGAGTCCCCATCGCAGACTCACACCAATACAACAAAACCTGTTAGCAAAACATGCGCAATGAACTCTGTGATCATCGATCTTGATGTCCACCTCTGTTGAACCTAATGTTTCAGTGGGCCTTCGGCGTGACCACGTGGGAGCTAATGACACGCGGCGCAATGCCGTACAAGGGCATACACGGCCCGTATCTGCTGGGACATTTGCAGGGTGGCAATCGTCTACCACGACCGCCATACTGTCCTGAATTGGTGTACGTTTTTAATACTTGACTTTGTTTTCCCAATTTGATGAAGGTAAGTTAATCATTGCAGTTGCTGGGTCCCTTTATGGCCAATCGACGTATGCGCGTTCTTGCGGTCCGCACAATGCTTGAGTTCACCACGCGTTCCTCAGATCCGCCTTATCACCAACACCCAAATCAAACCTAATGTTTCACACTTTTTCCAGCTACAATACTGTCATGTTGCCGTGTTGGGAATGGGAACCGTCAAATCGTCCGACATTTATCGAACTTTGCATCACGTTGCCTTCGGTGATCAGGCAACTTTTGGGTCTCGTCAAGCACGAAATGGAATCGCCATATGAACAAGTCCAGCCGCTGACCAGGCACAGTGCACCAGCCAATGCATAGTTGGTGTGGTGCCGCATGAGGACAGTGGGTCGTTTGCAGTTTGAGGGCAACGACACAGGATGCCTTGGTTTGGGCACACATTTTGGTGCTATTGGTGGCCCACAAAGTGCATACGGTCCATAATGTCCCACAACGGAGCTCGGCCATGTTCCCCATCAGAATTGCATTTGTTTGCTTCGTGCTCGCGCTTGCTTCCACAAAGCTGCTTTCGAAATATTGTATCGGCCGGATTGCTGGCGGTTGCGAAAGCGTCAACTGGGAGCTGCGCTCATGCTTATCTCTGCATGATCACTATACTGTAATTCGCAATTGAATGTCGGTTCAAGATCAATAATCGTGTGATCGGTCCGGTCCCTCCATTTCCAAAATATTAAGAACAGTTTAGATTACTGTACGTCGCATTTTCGTGCAACAAGATTGGACCTCTCACCAAGTTGAATGTTGATTACTATATCTTTGTGTTCCGTTCTTTCATACCAGCCAGGTGCGCCAGGGGTGTATCACTTTTTGTGCGGTCTCTAGCCATCTCTGGGTTCATCATCGCGAATTAACAATAATCTTTTGTTTGTACATAAATAAACGGTTTTTGTGCCCAAAATGACAATTTTTATGAACCATTACGAGCAAATTGCATCATATTGTACTGTATGTGGTTGGTGCCGGTTAGAACAAACGCTAAAAATGTTTATTTTGTTACAAGCCTTGTAACTTTTGTACATATAAGTGCTTGTCGTTGTTTTTTCTTGTCGTTTGTGTTTGTGTGCAGGGTCACAATGGTGCCGTGTAATATTGGTGATAGTTTTTGTGAAAAAAGTATTCGGTTTTTAGCCCAAATCTACAACAAATCGATCAAGATTGCTTGTGCAACCAGTTTTTATGATAATATGCAACTTTTCTATTCTAATATTTTAACGCGGATCTTCCGCTTTCCTTCAGCTTGCAGCTGAAAAGTCCGCTGATAATATGCGAAAAATTATTTTTTTATCGTTTTGTTGAGTGCATTGCATCTCAAACCAGTACGAGTACCAAAATCTTTGAAAGCTTATTTTTTACTTTCTTATAAAAACATTTGGGGCATGCTAAGTTTTTTGTGTCAGTTAACGTTTTTAATTTACACCGAACATGCGTTGTGCAAAAATTCCCTTTCCTAAAAACATATTTTTCCTGTTTTGTGCCTTTTCTATTGCAATGATAGCACAAGAGCATTACATTTGTATGTATAATACAATGTATCTTTATGAACTGAACTTCGTTGGAGACAGAATATTATGAAAATGTTTTATTTTTAATATTCAGTAATAGATTGATTGATAATGCCACAAAAACTGAAACTGGAAAAATAAAACCATGTCATTCACTGCGATTTCAGTTGGTTGTTTATAGTATAAATTGGCTTAATGATGATACATAAGAACAAAAATTCCAAACAATAGCAAGTTGAAAATAGCAAACATTAATAGAGAATATCTGAAGAAAGAAATTACGAAACTACAAAAGGCACGCAGACAACACAAAGAAAACGGCTAGAAAAACCAAGCATTCACCGGAAAAGTTCAGCTCTTTAAAACGCAAAAAAAAATTCAACAAATAATTCAATTAAATTTATGCAGTATCAACAAAATAAGGTCGTTCACTCGTCATAAATCGTTCTGGAGAAATATTGTAGTAGGTACATACATTAGCTGCAGCTTTTCTGTGTCATTTTAAATTGGGAAATATGATTTGTAAAGCGAAAACTCTGCAACCTACAGGCGGTTAAAAAGAAACAGGCACGCAAGAAGCGATATGACGAAATCGGACTTTTCAGCAAGAAAACAAAAAATACAATGAACATCATGGCTAAATTTCGTAACCGGTTGGCTATTTGACGCACACCAAATGACTAACGCTACACATTTCTGTATGTATCTAGCTGGCCATGGAAAAGAAATAAAACCGCGAGGAAGAAATGCATGAAAAAAAGAGAATAAAACGAAAATCATAATCCTAGAACTCCTCCGCTCGATCGCTCTTCAACAGTCCTAACCTCACATCGTCTTGTTCCAGTTCGTCGTTCTTTTGCAGATAGCCCTTGCACAATTGGTGGACAACCGCTGCGCCGATGCTGTCACCTGGAGAGAAATGTGGGTTTGATCCGGCGGAGGAGATTTGATTATTGAGGTTGTCTGGTAGACAATATTGTGCTGGCGGCTGATAATTAGCGGGGCTCGAATTTTGGTATCAAAGTTGATGGACGGGCTGGATCAAATCGGTCCTACGCCTTTGAGTCAGATAACATTTTGTTGGTTCAAGAATATACAGTAGTAGGTACAAGTACCCCGGTTTGGAAAGCAGACCTGACTCCGACAAAGCAGATCCCACCCGAATAAACTGATCACCGAGTTTGATATCACTCTTTTTAAAAATATGTGACGCTCTCCATACTTGTTGAGCAATGGGCATGATGACAGCTGTACATAGTATATACTCCCCGTGTCATCCGATTCAGGCATGCTATTTGCACATGTTCGCTTGGAGTACTACATCAGCCCTTGAATCTACCCGTGCATCATCAACATCGCATTCCAAATGTTCAAGAAATAAGAAAAGAAAGACCAAATAAAAACCCAACCGTGCACATTGACGGTGGTGCGAATGCGATCGAGAAAGAAATCGATTGGGATGATCAAGACGAACAGGTTGGATGGCAGGCCGATGGCGATCAACACCATGATCATTGTGACGATGCCCGCTTGAGGGATACCTGCTGCGCCGATTGACGCCAGCGTGGCTGTTAGGCTGCAATTCAGGTTTGCAATTAGGCTGCTCAGGCACTGCTGAAACTTGGGCCACTGTTTACCTGGACAAGGCCTAAAGTCATGGCATCAAGCCTGACCAGAAGCACGAACCGGTAATCGGGACGAGTCCATAGGCAGTTTGTTTTGCATTCTCCGGCTGTGCTACCACTCTTTGTTAAAACGCGTCCTTTTTACCTGACAAGAATCACCTCTCCCAACACCAGATCCTTTCCGTAGCACTGCGCAATGTAAATGGCAGCGACGGCCTCATACAATGCTGTGCCGTCCATGTTGCTGAAAAATTGGAAAAAAATCGAAAAAGAGCTTCAGGAACAATTTGAAGAAAAAATATGAAATTTTTAGAAAAAGTCTAACATGGTTGCGCCAAGAGGCAGGACGAATCGTGCCACTCGCGAATCGATGCCGTTGTTCTCCTCCACACATTTGATGCTCAATGGCAGTGTGGCCGAACTAAAATGAAATTCAATATTTTCGAATTCGCAGTTTTTTGGTTCGTTCAAAATTTCAAGTTCAGCACGATGACTTTCACTCGTCAAGCGTATCAATGACTGGACTTTTTGCTCGACGATCGCACGCACGCACTGTATACCCGCGCATAGTACAGTAGAAGTAGAACGGGTTGGGGGCAGGGTTGAAAAAAAAAATTTTTTTATTAACGAGCTTTTTTTTTTTAAAAAAAAAATTTTTTTTTTGATTTTTTTTTTGACTAAAAATTTTTTTATTAGAAAAAGTGTTGCAAACGACAAAAAAATATACAACATAATTAAAAAAAAAATTTCCCTCAACCAATTACACAATCAATATCCAATAATACAAAACTAAGCACAAATCGCACGCACGCACTGTATACCCGCGCATAGTACAGTAGAAGTAGAACGGGTTGGGGGGTTACCCCCATATATACGTGTTAAACATACTTACCTACCACATAAAAAACCAGCCCCCCATCCCTGAAGGGGGTTGGGGGCGAAGGGCCCCAGGGATATTGGAAATTTCTCCCCCCGCCCGAAAACCAAAACCCAAAAAAAAAACAAAAAAAAAAAAAATGGTAAAAAAAAAAAAAAAAAAAAAAAAACTAAAACCCCCCCCCAAAACCCCACGAGGGGAGTACTTGCCTCTCACAACTCCAAAATCATACCTGTCACAAGCAATTTTATGGCTTTTTAAGGCAAAATTCGGTAGACCGCAGACCCACCCATTATACGTCTTTTCAGGCGATTTTCGGCGAAAATTTGGAAAAAGCACTATTTTTTCCCTCATTTTTGGCCAAAATTGTATAACAAAAACGGTGTTTTTTTGCCTTTTTGAGTGACCAAAATTATTCCTCTCACGCTTCCGGTCGCAACCCATACTTACATACCTCCCAGACATGGGCCTGAAACTGTAACCGCGTGTCACAAGTGCGGCTGCCCCTTTCCGGGAAATGTACTTCACAATCACAAAAATGAACTGCCAAACAGAAAATCACTCTGAATTACACTTTTAATCCATTCACCTTGACGAGGTACCGAAAGCAGTGAGTAGCGCTTGGAGCATGCCGTATACGAATTTGAACGGATTTCGGCGTCCCAGCACGATGAGAATGATGGGCAGAACGACAAAACCGTGAATGGCGAGTCCGGTCAGCACCGTGATCATGTAGCCCATCAGACGTTGCAGTTCTGCAGTGTTTATATGTACGATGCGTGAAACATCAGCTAATTTTTGGCTTGGTATGACGTGCTATATCATCAGATTCCCACGACCAAAGCGGAAAAATATGCGAACGGCCCGACATCGCAATATGGTTCATTTTACACTGTGTATCCATGTACGGTGACCAACCTTGTGCCGGGTCTTCCATGCCGACAATTTGACGCGCAATCAAGAATGTGATGCCGATTGGTGAATACCTGAAAGACATCATGTCGGGGTCGTTTTTAGTCTCAGTGACCACACACGTTAGGCGTGTATTTCGCGACCTTTCAGGCCCGGCAGTTCAAGCCCGACCTTTTCAGTTCCAGTTTTTCAGGCCCGGCCAACTCAGGCCCTTGGCCCACTTATTGGCTTAGGCCCCAGCCGGGCCTGAATTGGCCATGCCTGAATGGCCGGGATTGAACCTGTGCCTCGGGACTGAACCGTTGCACAATAATAGGCGTATTATTGGCGTGCACGTTTTTCCTTTTGTGTACCTGTAATGGTGTCCCGATGGAACACAAATTTGAACAAAATAAAACACTTCGAATCAAGACTACTCACAACCAGGGTTGGGCAAAAAACGTTTTTTTTTCAAAAAATCGTTTTTTTTAAACGCCCAGATGACCAAAATATGCCCCCAAAAAATGGAAAACGCTCACGTTGGGAAGAAAACGTTGTTAAATGAAGTAATTCTATGTGTTCTGAGGCAAAATAAACGGGTTTCAACCTTTTTCTAGCGAGTTGTCAAGATCCCATATCAGACCCGCATCATGGGACCAACTTTGGCCGGGGTCATCATTGAAAGTCAAAGTCCGTATATCGACGTATCTCGACAAAGTAAAAATTGGTCGAAAATTTTTTGAAAAAAATGGGACAAAAAAATTGATTTTCCCTGATAATCAGGGTACTTTCCCTGAAAAATCAGGGAAAATCAAGGAAATTCAGGATTTAAAAAAAACGAAAAACGACCCAGGCGTTTTTTTTAAAAAAAACGTCGTTTTTTAAGAACAAACGCCGTCGTTTTTTTGCCCAACCCTGCTCACAACAGCCGGACCCAATATCCACTCTATTTCCAGACGTGCTACAGGTGCCCATGCCTACCACCGGTGCCCCGGGACATCGTCAGTACAAGTATTGGAACCAACCAGATGACGAGCGAGATGAGAATCATGCTGGCGCCCTCGAGACTCTTGAAGAACTCTCTCAACGCCTTGCCCTCCTTGCCCATGACGCTAATCACAATGCCCAGACACACACTGAACATGACCAAACCAAGAATGTTCATGCCGGAACTCGTGCGCACGTCCGGGATGGCTTCCAGCAGATTGCGTTGTGCTGAAAGCAAACGATTGTGCAAATGCATTTCACAAGTTCTAGTCTTGGAAATTGAGATCCGGTTTTGTTGTTACAAATGAAACAACAATTGTTTGGGTGGAATTCACGAAACGGCTGAGTATGAAAAGTTCAGTGGAAAGTTCGGTGGAATATATCGCTACCGTATTCCACTGCACTTTCCACTCGAGTTTCTACTGAACTTCCACTCAAACGGTTCACGAATTCTGCCCTTTGATCGATTTGAGCTCTAAAGTTACGCTGAAATACTCGTTTCAGGCTGCACTCAGGATCAGACTTTAAATGTGGGTCAGTAATTCGAATTTTAGAGCAGCCTGGAGCTCTAAAAACTTTACATAATAGTGACCGAAAAGAAATTCCACCTACTCAACGTAATTTCACCTGTGCTCAACTTCAACGCTTCCTCCGATGGGACGACGACCGTGTTGTTGTCAGTTACGTTCACAAACTTCATGCACACTTTTTGCTGAAATTCGTTAAAGTGATTTTGTATGGTGAGGAAACCTGAATCTGGCCAATTGTTTGTCACTTTCCTGTATTTTTATCGCCTTTGCACTTGTGTACATTGGATTGTAAAGGCAAACTACGCCAACACGAGCCCGCAAGGGTATCAAAACAAATAGAAAACTCATGACTTTTTCACAGTCAAGGGCGAACTGTAACAGTTCCCAAATCAGGCGTAGAATGTTTCACATCGGACCAATAATTTGCATGCAAAAATAGCAAAAAAACATCATTCCACTTTGTATTCTTCACGGAAATAGTTCCGGGAAATGCAAGAATTTACATGCAAAAATAGTGCGTTTTCCGGAAATAGTTCCGGATTTCGATTTCCGAATTCAACCCAAGCCCGCCCTTGCATACACCGTTGGTGAAACATTTATTGGTTACAGGTACATACATTCATCTAACAAGGACACTTTCATGCCAAAAATGACGTACCGTTGCAATGGTCGCTTCGACAAGATTGTCCGGGAACATGTTCCTGTAAATTCAGGGTTGGAACTTCAATGAACTAAAAAAAACTCGATCAAATTCTTCTATTATTAAAACCTCAACAGATCCAATACTGTATCCAGAGCGTTTGAGATGCACTTGTCCGCGTCCGCCTCCAAGGCCAGTGCGTCTTTCACTGAATCGTCCTTGTACCTGCAAATTTGCTCGCCATTGTGGTGGCATTGCTGTTATCATGCCCATCGGAACAACGACCGTATCGACCGTCCTCAAGACGGTACGAAAAACCCACGACAACAGTGAATGAACTATTGCGACCGTATCTTAAAATATAGCACAAACTCACCATTTTCCGGGCTGAATAATGATGACCAAAATGATGCCAGTGATCACAGCGGACATGGTGGTCAGAAAGTAGTACACCAACGCAACGAGACCCAGTCGGCCGGCCGTCGCGGACTCCAGCGATGCCAGTGAGGAACTGTGATACAAGATAAAGGGTAGACTTGTTGCCAGATGTTTCACTTGGTCATATCTGATCGTTTGTTGGTAATTTTGTGGCCCAACACAATGCTTTTATTGACTCAATTCACGTGAACATTACTTTCACCATTGCGAGGCGCACAGCCATAAATGTTCCGCAGATGCCATAAATTCCTTCAGAGGAATTAGCCGGGTATTCGTGCCTGCGTATCTCGAGGAAACAAAAGATAATGTACACGTGATTTAAAAACTTCAAATCGCTTGAAATCTACTTTTGTGTCACCCTCTGACTCACATGATCGAGCTGACGATGAGTGGCAGAATGAGCAGCTTCAACATCCTGACAAACATGTCGCCCGGAAATCCGAGGTAGGACAATTGCCGTTCGGTCCATTTCACGGACGGATCCCAGAGAACGATTCCGATAATTACGCCCAAAATGACGGCTAGCACCGTAAATATTAACAGCACATTTTCGGCACCGATGTAACATGATCGTTTCTTGCGATTCGTGCTTGGCACCTGCACATCGTCCTCGAGGGGCTCCATTTTCTCCATTTTTTGTCAATGTACAGTATGTGACTTTTCCTGAAGAAAAACCTTACTTTTGAACATGCGCCGGGTTGTTGACGAAGCAAAGAACACATTAGTTGGGAAATTCATTTCAACTGACACGTGTGGACCACCCAGGCCGTTCTGACTTTCTCACTGACGGTGGTAGATTGCGCGCCCATCGGCTACGTCAGCAAGCCAGGACAATTATTGGCAACAGGCACAACTGAACTTTTGACCGATGGTTTAATTCGTAAAAAAAAGGTTTTTTCAAACATTGTCACCAATGTGGCGCTGTTCCATTGAAAACTAATCATTATTTTTGTAATTTTTGCTGGACATTAAAAATTTTTACTGAATGATGTGCATGAAGTTCGCTGATCCCATTCAGAACCAGGTCAATCCGCCAAGGAGGATACTCGCCGGACCATGCAGCTCAACAAATGTACCGTCACCCAGGGGCAGAACGTAAACAGAAATGCTAGTTACAATTGTATACAAAGGCTGACTGTCGTCTCGCTAATGGTTCTTTTTTTCAATATATCCATGCTCACACGCAATCTGAGTGATTAGAAAATGTCAGTGCGGATGACTCACCCGCAGCGAGCCTGCGGACAGATAACAAACGTAAGAAATCCCCACGGTGGTTCCTTGTGTGGTACATAGTGATTCATTGCCGCTATTGGGGAAACGACCGTTTTATTATTCTGATGCATTTAGCTGCCAAGAATAGCAAGAGATTCAAAAAGGTTGAAACGTTCTGATTCTCTGCGAAAACAAAAAGCGATTTTCAGGCTGTGCGTGTATACGTTCCGCGTGAAACATGGGACAAAACGGATATTGTATGCAAATCATCATCACATTTACAGTCCCTGACGAATTATGTGGCCACTCAGCAACGCTGTCGCGCGCTAGAGGCGTTGTGCACATCGGAGCTAGCATGGTAATGCTAAGCGACATACGGTTCATTCCCTATATTGCGCGAGCGGAAATTTTGACATCTCACAACTTGGACAAACTTGACTTTAGTAGCCCAAATTTTCACACAACCTGTATAACAACAGAGGCGATTGGAACAACGAAGGGATGTGAACAAGAGTTTCATTTAAACAAACAGGGAAGACCGCCTGAACAGTCGTCTTGCGAAAGCTCTGGTTTTTTTTTATAAAAAAAGGGAAGACAAATATTTAACCCCCCCAAAAACTAAAAAAAAAAATACAGGCCAATCATCCCGACGGGCGAGACGGGCGAGAGGGGCGAGAAGGGGCGAAAAAAATTAGGGGCGAAGGGGCGAGAAATGTGTCCAATAAGTAATGCACCACGCTTAAGGATAGGCGGCGTCAAATTGTGATGCAATGGTAACGGTTGTTGCAAAACTGATGTTTCACGGCTCCCAATTACTTGTTAGTACACATTAGCGCATTTACATATGCAAAAGCGTAACAGTTCGTTAGAGGTACACATTTTTGTACGTTGGTCTGTGAACGTGACAAAATCAATTGTTGTGCATTTCGAGTTGTGAAATCTTCGTCCTTGGGGACCCATGCAGCGCACCGTTGTATGAGTCATGTGCGCAGCAGACAGGTTTTCTTGCTGCAAACAGTTGAATTTCTTCTGTGGATTTGAACTGGACGACCAAAATGGTTCAATATTTCACACGCCTTTTACAGGATGTATTAGGGCACTGGAGCGTAATGGCTGCGCATGCCTGTTGTGTGCTGAAACCGATACTACAGTGTCATTGCTTGACGAAACAAACGGTGGTAATGCACAAAGGTGAACAAACTGCTTTTAGGAACACTGACACCCGTTCAGTTTTTGGTTCAGTTCACCCATCTACTCGCGAAAAAATTATCGTATTCAAACTACTGATGTTGATCATTGACCTCGTCATTGCCGTTTTTGACGCGGTTTGTTCATTGCCCACGTGGCCGCGGCAGATTACATCATTTCTGATCCAATCTCGTCTCGCATTTTCATCTCGCTGCTGCTTGTTTTTAGGCTCATGCTGTTCAAGCCGTCATCGAGGGCTTCGATGCTCTGGTTCGACTGTTGGGCGTGGTCAGACGTCTGATGCGTTGGGCCAGCACTCCTCCCCGGCCTGAATAAAGAGGTGCGATATACTGTTTGGTCATTTGTATCATTGCGTAACTTCTTGTCGGAGACCGACCGGCAACTCAAAAATGAAAGAAAGAGAATAAAAAAAATTTTTTTTTCAAATTTTGTTTCCGATGCGTTAGTGTGTACGCCGGCCAGAGGTCGCAATCGGGCCCGGTTTTGGCCGGCCCGGCCCGACCCGGCCCGGCCCGAACCCCCAAACATCCGGTCCGGCCCGAATTTTTTGGCTCATACTTTAACCGAATTTTTCCCATAATTTTTGCGATTTTTTTCAGCACATTTTTTTGGTTGAAAGCAACGGTGTTGCAGGTGGTGGGGGGGTCCCCCTAGGTACAGTGCAGCCCGTCCGGGCCGGCCCGATTGCGACCTCTGACGCCGACATGCACGTCCAATTTTCTTTCTGGTTTTGTCTTAGGCTTACCGTAAAAACCTAAATAGAAGGGTGCTCTATTAATTCAGAAACAGAACGGCACAGCAAGCAGCGAAAACCCCCCCCCCACACCGCAAAAAAAACCCAGAACAAAAAAAGCAAACCAAAAAAAAAAAAAATTAAATAAAAAAAATAAATCGGGGGGCAATTGAATTTAGATACCCGTACGTACACCTGCTGGATGACGGAGAGCAGGGCGACAGATACAAATGGGTGCACATGCACGACGCCACCGCGGAGTACATCCGAAACTCGAACGCAAACGAGAAACGAAAAGTGCTGCGGCAGTTGTTCAACATATTCGGCTGCGATTATCGCAAATACGTCGAACCGCTGAGCATCGATGAGGAACACAACGGTAGGCCGTCGGAAGACTACGACCCGTCCAAGTCACCGTAAAAGGTATGCGTGATTAATACGATGAGATTAATAATTGAGAACGATAATTTGTGTGTTTTCTGTTTTTACGCGTCTTTTCGCTATATTTTTCATCGTGACTTTTTGTTTGTCGCTCAATTTTTGTCCCTTGTGGGTGATCTCACCAATTATCAAATTGTGCGCGATCATATAATTTGTATGTACATAACACAGAGATTTAAATGAACACCACAGTTTGTTCTTTCTGGTTGTTACGGTTCGTTTTTCATGCTGGCTTTTTCTTTGTCGCTGAAATTTGTGGTCCATCTCGATGTTTTTATGAATGATTAAATTGTGCGCGGTCTTTTCATTTCAATGTAATACAGGCTAAAGTGAAAACCATAATTTGTGGTTGGTCCGTTACGTTTTTTTTTTGCTGTTTTTCTTCCCGACTTTTCCTTTCTCGCTCAATTTTTGTGCTTTCGCTGCAAACTTGTGAATAATCAAATGGTGCACGATCCTTTTATTTGTATGTCTCGGGTCAAGTCTGTACGAATATCCACATAACTATAGTATGAACACAAGTTTATCACAATGAATGAACACATTAACAGGAAGCTGATTGTACTTTGTCGTGTATCCGTATGCATCATACACATCGGTGTAATAAAACCCACACTGTATCACGGTCGCGCAGTGTGCACACTTTTGGGCCACCCTACCCTAAAGTGAGATTAGGGGCGATGTGCACAAGGTGCAAGCGGTGCAAGTCGAAATGAACCGTTTGCATAGGGGCGAGCTATACTTTACGTGCGCCCGTAATTCGCCCCTTCTCGCCCCTCTCGCCCGTCTCGCCCGTCGGGATGATTGGCCTATGAGAAGGCGATACTCATTGTCCTTGCATTGCGTGACCAACCTTTGAGGCTGGCATTTCAGCCACGGTATGTATGTACAGTATAGGTGGGTATTATACAATGTGCACATGGTATGTAATATACATACGTGGACTGTACTGCAACCAGGGTTGGATTAAAAAAAATTTTTATTATCGAACTTTTTTTTTAAAAAAAAACTTTTTAAAATTTTTTTTTTAAAAGTCACTTTTTTTTATTCCGGACCCCCAAAAAATTGGTTTCTAGAAAAATGAAATTTCTGAAATCATGTTACTTAGGTATGTTTTGAGGGACACTAAAGAGAACTTCTCCACTGACTTGCATGTTTATGTCGATCACCTGCGATCTAGCCCATTTGGTCATAATTTGAGAACCCGCCCGAAGGTAACTCTGTGGGCATATATGACAAAGGGAAGACCAACCTTCTGTTTGTGAATTTGGGGATAAATTTGAAGAGAGATAAAGAGTTACACCACACTCATGTTGTGTGACAAAAGCAACAAATGACAAATCCACACAACTGCAAATAGGCGAGCAAAGTGGAGTCTGTCGATAGCTTACGTCGATAGCTCAATAACTGCACAGTATACGGCATGGGGTGTCCTATATTATACGTGCAGCGATTGTTGGGATGTCTGGGAACTGTATGAGTCCATTACAACGCCATTTTAAACTGAAATATAAGCGCCGCCGGCACTTTTTTTGAGAAACATGGGCAATAAAACACATGAAAACATGCCTTTTTACCTTAAAAAAGTCAGAAAATAACGAAAAAAGGGGAAAAATAACAAAAAAAAGTGGACTTACTTTTTAAAATTTTAAAATAAAAAAGTGGCCAACTTTTTTAAAAAAAAAAATTTTTTTTACAAAAAAATTTTTTCTTTTTTTAAATCCAACCCTGACTGCAACGCGCTTCCGCATTCGCATGAACCCACCTACAGAACCGTTTTCGAATAGAGCCCCGAGAGGTCTACCTGGGTAAAAAATCATAACAAAAATACCGATTCTGAACCTTTCCTAACAGAACCCTCGGGGCTCTATATGGAAAACTATGGCATGTGATCTATGTAGATAATTTGGTCACGACGGACGCACTTTCTCTCTACGATTGCCAACAAGCACGCAGCCAAGCACGCATGACAATAATAAATAACTGTGCTGACGCAAATCAAAATCAACAACAGTATAGTACTGTTTCGAAGCAGGTTGTTCATGATAATGCTCGCACGCAAACCATCTTGCTAAATGTTACTAAAGCGTCGGACTAACATCGGTCCGGGCTATTTTCTGTTTATAAACATCCTGTGAAACGTCGGTGAACTCTGATTTACTTGGTGCAATTATGCACATACGGTATGATGGTTAGCTGATGTTTCACCGTGGGAATATAATGACAATATTCAAATAACCGGTTGTGATGAACTTGCAGCACATCTAATGTTCGGCAGGCGCATCAGGTGCCCTGTCCTGACAAACAGCGCAATAAATTAACTCGAGTTAGAGGCTGAGTGAAGCCGATAAGCCGCCGACTAATAAACTGTAACCTAGCACCGACGGTAAGCCTTTGTGCGTTACCTGCGGCTGTAAACTTTGTTCTTGTAAGGCTTGCCGGGCTGATAAAGGCATATACAGTACGCATAACTTTGGGTTGGACTACACCTGGTGTGAAGGAAGTAACCAATCCCAAACAAAATTATGATCTTTGTTAGTCGAAATAGAGGGCCTCGATTCCTCGAATCCCGTTAACCAGAAATTGTTGTTCTTTTACATCCAATACAGTTCAAAAGCGAGCATATAGCGTAAAAAAGAGAATTCGGGAATTACGCGCTCTGCCAAAAAATCGTGGCGTGCAAGCTGTGTCCATAATAGCGTAAAATGGAGAGCATGTGAAATCCCCAAAGTTATACATTAGGGTTAGTGCTGGTCTGGATTTCTCATGCTGTGGCCTATGTACTGGGGCAAGTGTTGAGCTGCAGATCCATGGAAAATCTGCTGTAATCGGTCTGCCAATTGGAAAGAAACTGTTGTATACGATGCCTGTCTGTTACCGACAGCATGTATAGTCCAGCCACGTGCTCATGAGACGACTTTCTTCGAAGACTGCTTGGCCAGATTCAAAAATGCTCTGGTTGCACGTGGTTCGAAAAGCAAAAGTTAGAGATTGGGCTGAGACAGATGATGACAAGTTATTCCAGCTGGCTGACCTCAATTTGTTGCGTGCTTACGCGAACAGCGACGTTATTCAACACACAAATGTTTTGGGAGTCAAAAGGGAATTTACGCACCGAGGTGGAGACGTGGAGAGCGTGTTTTTACCAAATACGTGCGTTTTTCTTTCTTTCGTCTCAGAAATACGTGGAACCGGAACATTATTGGATCCGCACAAGCCAATTTCAAAAAAGTCGTCTCATGAGCTCATGGTTGGACTATACATTATGGCGTTGCTGTCAGCAGCTGTGCACTATGTCCGAGCTTGGTGCATGATCTATGGAACTGTGCAGACCGAAAGTAAAATCTGTATATACCTGGTTTTTGCTGCCAGAATTGTAATTCGCTCTCATGGGAGCGACCGGAGTTGAAAATTCAGAAAATAAAACGTGCGTTCGCTTTCAGACAGCTTGGGGAAACCGTGCCAACAATAAACTCGCAATCAAGTTGGAGATCATGCGCTCGTGTGGTGGGAACCAGCCGTTTATATGCTCACGATATCGTACGAACCTGCGGGCACATACACAGAAAGAGCAAATGAAAACCACGACAATACCGTATGAATAAAAAAATCAAAATGCTTCGACGCAACAAAAGCATTTTCAACGCAAAACTAGCCAGCGACACAGTTTGATATGATATCAGTTTGACACAAGAGTGTACAGCATTTCTGTATCGGGGGGAACCTGTCGAAATTCCCTTAAAACATTTCAGGATGTCCCACAGAACCGAACCATATAACAACACTCTGCACAACATTCTGCTCTGTGTAACCATAACAGCCACAACTTTTCAAAAAAAATTCTGCACTACCGCACGACATAAAAATTTACCAGTCTGTCAAGCAGGACATTTATTTGATTTTTGGCCGGTTGGTAACAGAGATTGACACCCGCCACTTGTTGCTGCACGTCAGTTTACATTTCAACTGTACCACTGTTGAGGCAGGGGTATATGATTGAAGATATTACAACACACTCAAGAAGGATGAGCAAATTGCCTTTGAGCTTCAGGTTATCATGTCCGGTTTAGGTACATATATATGGTGGTGGTGCGAAAGAGCCTGTATGAAACATCAGCCAGTCACTGGACCTTTCACAAACAATATAGGGCAGACATGGTCGTTGATGTTTCACACCGGTTAGAAAGATGTTTTTTTCACTTCAGATCGAACGTTTCGTGATGTTTCACGCGAGGCAGCGAGCGCACTTGACCAATCCATAACCAGTTTTCGACATTGAATTCAGCAACATACATAATTGACAAGCGCCAGACACTCAAACCAAGCACGAAAGCACATATTTGTGAAGATTGATGTGTTACATTTGCGAAAGTCATTTTTTTGGCGCCAAACACGTGTAAAAATGACATGGAAACGACTTTAAGCGCGCAGTAGTTCGACTTTGGCGTACTGGGTGCGGCATGAAAAACAATAAGAAAAGTGTTGGCAATGCGACAAACAGAAGTTGATCGATTCGGAATGCAGCGGTGCGCGTTGCAAACGAGAAACTCTTTGCTTGACTTCTATTCATATACAGCGATACAATCATTTCACGTCAACTCACGAAAGTACACACTAGTATTGCAGATGATAAATAATAGAAGGGTGACAAGGGTTGCAGGAAGGACACACCAATATAAAAACGACGTTCTGGCATCTGGCCCAAGAAAAATTGTGAACAGTGAAAGTGCAAAGACGTTTTTTGTTCGCAAAATGCCGGAATCCGAGGCACACCTTGTGCATACATACCCGGTATACCTTGCCAGGAGGTGCCTTCAAAAGAGAAAGGCCGCGCACGTTGAAGCCAATTATTTCAAACATCTTGGTCAGCCAAACAAATTGCACAATTTACTTTCGAGGTCGATATTCAAAAACACACACACAGACGGAGAGAACGACATTGCATAATGAAAAAGCATACATTGAATAAACTGTGCTCTTCATAACAACAAACAACCGCAACTTGACAAAAGCACATTTAGCCGATGATACTAAGGTCAGTGACCGAGAAAGTGTTAGCGTCGCTTCAATGGTAATCGAAGGTATACATGCTGCTACCAACCAGGTTGATCTGAGTGCAGTGCCTAGTGTAAAGTGACTTAGAGGGCTGCTGGCCGCGTTGACTGGTTTGTGACGCGCTCTTGATGAAAAAAAGATGACTGTGGTGGTATGAAAATTCGGCTCAACATTTTCGTAAACGCTGGTATAAATGTTATTTGCTGTTGTTTGTATTTTCAAAAAATAACACGTAGAAAAGGCACGTGACGGTGCATGAACGCGAAACATCAATAACCCGACACCGTGGTACCATCAGCTGATGTTGCATTGGACCAAAAACAAAATAATTTAAACAAGATGTCGGATTTTACAATTTTAGAAAGAATCAGGGTTGGTGACAAGAAAAAGCAGACCCAGGGATGGCAGCTGAAGCGACAAAGTCTGCTTTGCCATGAGATATGTATACCATTTCAAAGACCTGTCAGTCCAGTATGGTGGCCTAATAGATAGCCGCTTTGAAAGTGACACAACAAGCGCAAAAGAGGTAGCAAGTCGGGGTGTTACTCAGTTATGTCACGTTAACTATACATACATACGTAGGTATACATGTAAAAGCAATCTACGCCAAGACGAGCCCGATTTCGGAGGTCGCATGCTTACAAAACGAATAGAAAGAGAAAATCTTCATGCACCACGTGCTATTCTACAACCTGTAACAGTTGCCAAATCAGCAGTCACGTATGAATGTTTCACCAATCTGCCACCTCCGAAATCGGGCTCGTGCTGACGTATGTAGTGTTACCATACAATAGGTGGCGTATGTACTGTAATGTACTAGACGTTTCATGATACTCAGTTTGAATTACAAGTCTTGTTGGCTGAATGTTTTTACTTCTGCTGATGTTTCATGTCGTAGGTATGGAGTTAATCACACACATTCATGACTGCGCGGCGTGACAACAGTGCGTGACAAAGCCAGAGCACATCTGATAAGCGCAGGTGTATCAGATAACGCACCTGTCACATTTTCAAGATTTGAATGTCATTCAGTTGCATTCAAAAGTAAACATCGCCACTTTGCTATAATCTACGGGGGCTTATCGAAAGTTGCGCGTTTTTTTTGACAAACAAAACAAGACGAATTTACATAAATTTTTGCAAACAGCACAGTTTTTTCGCTCATATTTTTGAAGCTGTTGAAAACGCCAGACCAGCGACCGTACAATGCACACAACCGTTAACTGCGGGCACCTCCTTTGAACGAGAGAGAAAAGCATAACATTTGGTCTGGAAATTTTTGGAAAAAACAGACCGCCACAAACAATTCTGAAAGCAGCTGGAGCTTCAAAGTGTTATGCTCAAAACCCAAAAAGGCACACCACTTGTTACAATTTGGCGTGTGAAACGCATAACGTATGTATACATAACGTAACGGGTGCGCAGCTGACACACATCTGCTTCGCGTTTGAAAATATTGTAAAAATGTGTGCGTATAATTTTTCTGTGCGACTCTACGTGCTCAAATCTGGGGCCAATGGTACAGCCGTCAAATCAAGTGGTCAAATCACTTCGCCAACTCAAGCTAGGCAGCCCCAAATGAGCGCGAGAAACAACACATTGAGTTGACGACACGATTTGACAATCTGATTTGACCGCAGCCCCACTGTGGGTGGGACTGTGGAGCGCGATGGAGTAATGTTCTGATTGTCCTACACTCTGAAGGCACTTTTTGGTGTACACTTTCAAATC
The DNA here is from genome assembly GCA_030248065.1 of Rhynchonema sp. JSB1_4. Taxonomy (NCBI): domain Eukaryota; kingdom Metazoa; phylum Nematoda; class Chromadorea; order Monhysterida; family Xyalidae; genus Rhynchonema; species Rhynchonema sp. JSB1_4. The sequence continues at coordinate 30,813 of JASAMV010007379.1, forward strand.
CCTTGCCTGATCCATGTAGCACGCAACGTATCACAGCCAGCCAGCAGCAGAGTTTTCGCAGCACTTTCGCAAATCACGTGACCGCTATTGGAATACATGCGCAGTGAATTTTTGCAGATCAGGCAACTCGTTTGAAAACTTTCTCCCAATTGCATTGTCAGAGCCCTGTCCTTTTGCACCTGGACTGTTCATGCAAGATGCCTGATTTAGCAAGATGAGCCCTGCACGTTATGAACTTCATCTGCACACATCATACCCCAGCCAGTGCATTCTGCATTGATTGTGTGTGCACCGCTCCAACACCATTCTGTTTCACGCATCACGTATAAATAACAAAAGCAGCATCTACACCGCCGGTCAGCATCCTCCTACCCATGGAGGGGCAAATAAAAACGAAACAATCAACACGTCGTCGTCGTTCGACAGATGCCCATGTTTGTTTTGCATTTATTTTTTAAAAATAGTCGTATTCAATTGAAACAATCAGAAAATACTGTCACAAGCATACACGTTTACCAATACAAAAGTTCCAACCTCTGACCGAATCGAACCAATCACCAAAGGGTCTTTGCTTTGGCCTGTTCTGCACAAACTCACAATACGGTCCCGGATTTGAGCAATAACACAATAATATTCACGATCATGGCATCATCAGTCCAGTTGTAGTAAGTTTGTGCCAAAAATAGCTCGCTCATATCTACATATGTCGCTTGTCCTCTGTATCGTTGTTGTTAAAATGTATGGTGGGTGCCGCCAAAATACCATTGATAAGCGGTTCCTTGGGCCACAAGAAAGAAAACGGAATTTGCGATCCTATGATAAACCCAACAACCAAAACTGCGCTTTTTGACAGAGTGCCAGCACCGATAAAGCAGCCGAAACTCACAGCAAACGTGTCGAGCTGAACAGAATTTATGGCCATGTCGCGTCCGTGGCTCAGTGGGTTCTCAAAGGCGTTGAGATCGGAAACTGTGCCATATTTTTGGACTTATTTCTTATCATTATTAGTTTAAATTCGGTCAAAGAATAACGCAGTGTAACGAATCATATTAACTTTTAACTTCGATTCAGCGCATTTTATGCAAGATCGCCCTATCCCAATAGAAGTCGACTAAAATCGGGTTTGAGCGACCATCCTGAAACAAGTTTCGTGTCCGAAGCTCTTTTACCCGCGTTGCATGAACTGGGAAAGAAGAGCTACATACAAAAGAAGATTGACATTTTACGTGCATTGGGAGCTTCTTGTTCATGACCAGGGCTCATCTTGGTCTCTGTGTGCTTCTTCCACATTGTCCGACTAGCATGAAGCAAGTTAATGATCATGCCGCATCTTTATGATGAAAGGTTTGCTTTCTCGTATACACAGAAAAAGTTGAATAGAATCCTGTAACCCCCAAAACAGAGTTCTGCTTTGTCATTGCTAAGTTCAAAGAATCTACAGCATTAAAGGACGGAGTAGTCGAGAAGTCGACTAGAACCCCGCCTGGCGTGCCCTTGTGTCCTCTGTGAAGAGTCTTAACACGAAAAGTTCATCTTGTCGAATCTCAAGAGTTTGCTTGATTAAAGACCGTCCCGTTTTCTGTTCTATACGTTCCTCGGGGAGTCGACAAAAAAACAGCGAAAGGCCGCAAACTTTCAAACTGTCACACTATAGCCTCGGCTCACCCTCGGTCGGCCACAGTTCCGGAACAGCAATTTTCTTTAATTTGACACGCGTGTCGCTGACTTTGCTTGTTTTCTTCTTTGGTCGACATTTGACAGAAAGTGTTCTCGCACAACCTGCTCTTATTAGGTACATATGTACTGTAGACATTTAGTTTAAACCGGTGTTGTGGTCAAGTGCGATAACAAATACGTGGAGCGAGAATGGCTTTTATTTGAACTTAATGGGATTTGATGAGCAGCGCACGTTATTTGCTTGATATTTTGGTCGGACTGTTCAGTTCGCTAGAGTATTGTGGCATTTTGGGGTTGCCTGCCACACGGTGACTACGTGTCTCTGATGATTAAAGCTGTCAAGTGTGACAGGCCAAAACAGCAGCGTATCAACGGCCGTGCCCTCCGAGCACCGTATCGTTTGACCATCTGATTGTTTTGCTTCAATGCAGGCCTCAAGCCCAACACGGACATGAAGTTTGAAAAGCGACAATTCCGACGTTGTTCAAAATAACCGTGTGAGGACAGCCTGCCAGCCAGCGCATTCCCTTTTAATCTTGTTGAAAGGCGAAACGCTCTTTCTGTTGTCATGGAGTCACGCATAAGCAAATAATAATACGGTTAGCACGGGAGTTGCAATCTTACAAATGGAATCTCATACTACTGTATGTAGGTGTACACTCCGTGGGCCACATTTTTTCACCATATTGTGTACCCATTACGCTTGGCATCAACGTTGTTCGACTGCTGGTTTGCACTCAGTATCAAGCTTCAGATTAGGAAACGACATAGTTCATCACCGTAGCGCAAACCCGCCTCTAATTTTCTCTTTCCGCGAATGAGCTTATATCTTTCTCCCCGGCGTTTGTGTTTTCCTCACAGAAATTAATCAGAGGTAGGCGGTAAAGAAAGCATGCGGTTATCTATCTCGTATGCCATACAGTTCCAGCGAGTATTCTAGCATTAGGTTATATTCGCGTGCAAGGCAATAAAATTCGTCTGGTGTGTGTGTGGTGGTATTAGTCAGTCTACATACAGTACAAGTACCTCTACCGGACCCCGAAGCAAGAACCACGCATTTTGTTCAACGCTGTGCCCTGGACTGTCACGCATTGTTGTGTGACCGATTGGCACATCGTACCCGCAAATAATACGTCTTTCATGACATTCAAAAATTAATTTTATTCTCGTTGTACTGAAAAACGCAGGTTGGTGTGCCGTTATAACGGTTTGCACCTGCGGTATCACAAGCAATATTGGTTAAATTGGTTTCGGTTCTAAAAATGATGTCATTCCGGCTTGTAACACCAATTTGTGCTCGAGCTTGACCTGTCTTGCATTTTGCTTATTTTTTGCTCATTTAATGATAACATAAACATAACCTTTATGTGAAGGGGGAATTCATCGAAGAAAATTAACGGTATCCTTCGTCTATGTCCAAAACGGATGGCTTGACACGCGACTACAGCAACTAAACTGACGATAGACAACTGAGCTTTTTTATGACTGTGTTGTTTTTATTTCTCATCGCTTTCGCAGACAAGAATACCGCACAGATAGTGCACCAAATGAGCTCCTTTCTTCCGTGCGTTGCTATTTTGTACTATTTTTAAGCTTTTCAATATCCTGTTTTGTTCGCGCTTGACAATAACTTCGTTCAAAGCTTCGGTCAAATCTCATCTCGGTTTTCTGGCGCTGGTGCCGCTTTTGAAACAAGTTTGCGGTCTAAAGTTTAAAGTTGGAAATAAAACTTCGATTGCGACAGTTTAGTGTGGTCATCAAAATACAATAGGAGAGTTTGGCGCACGCGCGCTCACGGCCTTTCGAATCAAATTAGAATTGATGTTTTTTGCATGAACTTCGGTCAGCATGTGGGATGGATAATTCAGCAAAAGTTTCACAGCCTGGTAAAATTCCGAACCCCATAATATCTTGTTTGAAAATCAACAAAAGGTGCAAGTATGCCTTGACAAGACAGGGTACAGCAACAGTTCAACAAAAGCGCTGCATTCATTTGCCACATATCAGCGGCCCAACCAACCATATCTTGATGTATTTTGCGACTTGCAACACTATGCCAAATGCCGGCAAAGCTGCTTGTGGTGGGGGAGGCAGGCGCGCCCATGCCTTGACTTGTCTTGTGCGTGTGCTCCATGGCGCCCTATCTCTGATTGACACTGTAGGTCGCTTCCTGGCCCGGGCTCGCTTCCCTCTGTTTCATGCTGGCCGGTTTCATTCAACTGTTTCAAGTGTCATGGAAAAAGTTTCTTGAACAAGTTACACATGTACAGTACCCGTACGGTGGTCTAGTCTCACTGACTATGACAAGGTGCACGGTCCTTTTGCGTGATTATCGAAGCCACTTTGGTCACACTCTTCTGGGTGAACAACTCACTTGCATATCATATCGGCGACGTGACATTTGAAGTCGAAACGCATGAAAAATTTGTGTACATTCCCAAAGTTCGAAGCGGCTGTCTTGAGACCGAAAAGATACAGACATGGGAAACTTAGCGGCTTAGTATAGCAGTTAGCACTATTTTCATCACGGGGACAAAAAATGTTTGGAAGCAATCTATAAATATTTGACTTCTGGGGCGTTCATGGCATCAGAATTGTTAGTTTTGATGCTATTTTGGGCAAAGAACGACCCATGAATTTTTGTCTGGTCTGGGACTCTAAGAATCTAAGGCATGATTTCCGGACTTCTAACTGCGTCACATCCGAAAAACGTTTGTGTACCCACCCACTGCAAAAAATTGCTTGTTGATTTTGCTTCGCAGCGCGCTATGTCCTAATTCAAGCCCTGCTGTTTTATCGGACTTGGGAACATTTGGTTTACAAAACAAATAGTCTGAATAGAAGCAAGCTGTAGGCCCTCAGCTGAAGCCATGAGATTCTGAGGCTACTTTGCAGGCATCACTTGGTGCCAGCTTGTGCAACATCCATTGGTTCATACGGCATGCAGGTTTTCACAACAGCATGCAATCTGCTGTCTAACTTGATACATCAGCGCCATTATCCGATCACACTACACGATAGTAAGCCAAATACATATGTACATAATTTATCATATCAACTAACGCGTGACTTATACACACTATAGTGGGCATAGAACAACGTGTAGCCTTTCATTGGCGGTTACGATGCCATGCGGCTGATGTGTCTTATAATCTTGACCTCAGCTTCTTAGAATTTGCGGTACCCTCGCGCTGACGCTAAAATTTGCAGCACCTTGCACCTAAAGGCTTGTGCGATGTTTGACCGGAGCTATTAGCGACATTACCGATAGGTGGATACAATAGTATGTGGCACGACGGTTGCTCTTCTTGAACGCGTATTAAAACGCCATCCCTTATGTGTCTGACAGGATGAGGATAATTCCGCAAGATTATAACATTATGAAACGGTTTAGGGTTTGAATAGCAGGCGAGTAGCCTTAGTATACAAAGATTTCATATATAGGATCTGCGAAATTTTTCTTAATTTTTGGAATTTGTTTTGATTTCGAGCACCTCCAACGTCATTTTTTTTGCAATATGGCTTGGCTTTTGACAAGCGTCGAACTTTGTCGTTTATTTTGCATTTCGGTTACTCTCTATATTCGAATTCCTATTACATGTATAAGTTACATAGGTATTCTTGAAGGTCTTAACGTGCGTACTTGCGCGGAACCCAATTTTAAACTCGCTCAAAGCGCCTCTATGTTGTACGTCCGCAGCTGTGCTAATAAAACCAGCAGAACAAACAAAAACAAAATTGTAAAAATTTTTCGCCGCTTGCGTGGTCGGGATAATTTCTGGCCTTCTTTCGCTGCTTCAATGCGTTTTTTCATTCGGTATTGTGAAATTCTTGCAAATTTTCTTTGAGTTTTTTCGGAGCAGCCCACGGGCGTGTGAAAGTGTCGCAACAGGACATGGCAATCCCAAATTATATTCCCACGTGAAACATCAACGCGTCATGCTCGCACAGTGTTGGGCAGCGGTCACGTGGTTGCTGGTTGATGTTTCACACGCACTAAATATAGTGCCAAACGTGCTTTCAGTAACAAATGTGCCTCAGCTGGGATCAACTAAATGCAGGTACAGTATATCGTCGCAAGTGAAGTTCGAAATTTCGTTTTATAAAAATGCCGACAAATATGTTTTGGACTTTTTTGTACATTTCAATATGTTTTTGGAGGTCGGTCAAAACTCGGGCCTTTAACCTGACTGAATGCGCAAGGCGATTGTAAAAAACGTAAAAGCTGGATTTTGAACACAAGCATTGCATATTAAAATTCTAGGGCCAACGGCTACCACCCAACCAACGAGCCGCAGTTTATGTGCGATCCGAGTCACAAACTGGATCGGACCTGGAGCCGGAAACTGGCCGAAACCCTGAATCTGCAAGACAATGACATTTGGACGGTGGAGTGTCCGGACTTAGACAAGGACCGTGATGATGATAATCATGACAGTAATCTCGGTCGAAAACTCTGGGAAGTCGACGCGATGGGCATGAAACGTCGCGCTGTGCTCACGTGGAGTGCGCCTGATGTTTCACATTATGGACAAAACAACATCGACGATCAATTGATAGGCTCAGCGGTCGGGCTGACTGATGTTTCAAGCACCATGCATCCAGTTGTGCTCAATTCTGACGGATTTGAGACGCGCTTCTGGTATCCAGACTCGGATGGGCACGTGGTCAGGACGAAATCAAGACGCACACCGGCTGTCGCACATAACAGAGGTGCTACACACTTGAGTGGGCATATATTGGGTACATGACACGCCCGGTATTGGGCGTACATTCTATGATACTAACTACCGTTGGAAGCTCGGAACCTATTGAAGGACAGGATCCTTGATGACCAATGGGCATGATAACATGGGTGCTAAACCAGAGCTAGTCGCGTCACGTTGTGTGCGGATGAGCAACTTTTGCGATGATCAAAATTAATGTTGCAACTCTTTACAAAATACGAGTCATGCAAAATTTGTCTATGTGCCAAGTCGCAGTCGCAGCAGCTTGCCAGCAAATCTGATAGACCCATAATTTCAAAAATGTTATTCTTCATCTTGCCTAATCATGCAAGGTCGTCCGATGCGTTATGACAACCATTACCGTGCGCTCGATCGGGAACCAGATATTCCGTTAAATCGTACGTGGAGGATTGGAATCTTGATGACGGACAATCTTGCATTAAATGCGGTTGGTTGTTGATTTACAAGAGCTTTCTCATCCACTGTGATTAGTTTAGAACTCAATTTGATGTTTCACGCACAGGTACAAGAGTGCTACATGGGTCAGTCACGCGACCTGCCCACAACCGACACCAAATCAACGTTATTGCAAATGGCAGTCAGAACTGTGCGATCAAGATG
>JASAMV010007383.1:0-39067 GCA_030248065.1 Rhynchonema sp. JSB1_4
CACACACACACACACACACACACACACACACACACACACACACACACACACACACACACACACACACACACACACACACACACACACACACACACACACACAGTGCCTGAAAACATGTTTGCAAACGATGGAAGATTGCTGGCAAAGCGCCCACAGCAGACCAAAAACAATTAGCCAAAGTTTATCGCAAATCGAAACAATTACTGCACAAACAATAATTCATGCCAGGTGTGTGTATTTCGGCACACCCTGTAATCAAACAAAATGTTGCAAGCACACACCACGTTTTTTTCATAATAACCCAGGGACATAAATGTTTAGAACTGCGCCAGAAATATCTCCAGTTTTGCGTTACAGATAGAGCTGGAGATATTTCTGGTTCTCTGACATGGAATAAAAAATATTGCGCCAGAAATATTTCCAGTTTTGTTTACAGATAGAGCTGGCTCTGGTTCTGGTTTTCGGACATAGAAATTTTTTTAGTAAAACCAGAACCAGAACCAGCTCTATCTGTACGCGGCCTTCGACGTTTGCTTTGGGGTGCGTGCGGGTGCGGTTATACATATCAGGCAACGGAAAAGGGAAACTTGGACGTGGTAAATTGTACATTCTCGTTTCCCCATATTAGTACGCTATGCATTCTACATTTGTAAAATGGTTTAATTAATTTTTTAACTTGATGGGCACAGGAAAAATGTAAAAGCGTGCATAACACAGTACCTTAAACTTAGCAATACCATGAACAGCGCACGCGCGAAGATGCTTCGAGTTTTTGCACGGCAGTTTGCAAGGAACTTGGTTTCACACGAGCGTGCATACGCACACTGGTTTCAGCCTAGAGTTGCACCCAGTACTGTGTTTATAATTCGGTATGTAGCAACCCAACATGACGTGACACGGAAAACCTAAAGCACACACATGCTAAACAATATTCAGAAAATTGCAGCAGAGTACCACAAGTTTTAGTTGAACCATAGTGAGCTTGCACGCTAAAATAAGTACGCCCGTTGATAACATAAACAAATAGGCGCGTCATGCAACTTGTCCAATGTCTATCAATTGCAATAATAGTGCGGTGCATCAAACCAGCCGTCTCATTGGCTGACGATCGTGAAGCAACTGCAGGAGCGGTGGTGACCGTGACTGTCAATCCTCCAGGCATCCATCGACCATGGGTGCATTCAAACGGTGTGATGACTGGTGCGTCGGTTTTTTTATTGTTTTATTTTTTTTATTTTTATTTATTGCAAGCGATTCCAACAGTTCAAAACATCTCACACACGTGCAGGTAGCCCAACACTTGTGGAAAACTTTCGGTGAGGCCAGAACTCGTCCGTTGTTGCACTTTGAGTTTAGTACCTCGTTTGAAAGCACATTGTTTCAATTTTTTGTGTTAGAATTTGGTTATCTAACGTGCTTGTACGGATGAGGTACTCACTGTCTTGTGAGGGGCGTTATGTACAGACCAGCGCACGCGCTCTCTTTACAAGCAGGCTGAAATCCATGTCATCGTTCTAATCGCTCGTAGCTCATCCATCGAAGTGAATAGGCTGACGAAATTCTAATACAAAAAATACTTGAAACGATGTGCTTTCAAACGAGGTACTAAACGTTTCTCACAGTGCGTCGACGGCCGAGATCCAGCCTCACCAAAAGGTTTCCGCAATTGTTGGGTCACACCGTACATGTCCATTTTAGGTGATTCGATCAACATCACCTTGTCGTTTCGCCTATCTAACGACTCCAAGCCCATTAGTGCTGATGATACTACAATCAAACTTTCAAAATGTGCCGACAAGAACGGAAAGCTTTTTGGGTTGCCTTGTAAGATCACGGCATACGACAGAGAGAGTGCGGTTTTGGACAGGAATTAATTTTCTTTTGTTCGGAACCTCCCGGTCTAAAACCGGAATTGTTCGTGTATCGACCCTGATCTTGCGAGGTGCACCAAAGAGCGTTCCTATTTAATCGGCACAGTTTGAGAATTTGACTATAATGACGTGATTCCGCTCGTCATTCACAAACTCGATTGTCACGATGTCAATGTGTGTCACGTGATTGCCGATGATCAGAATCGCTCATCGTTGGTGTTGACAAACGACGACGATGTAATCAATATGAATGTGTCTGTCTGGGGTGCTCAGGTCGGAAAAACCAGGCTCGAGCTCGATGTCCGTTCACACGCAGCACAAATCGAACACATTCCAGTTGGTCCCCGATTCTGTTCCCGTGTAAATTCGCGCAAACTCGGCCGAAAACCGTCAGTGCATTGTATTCTTGCATCCACAACACATCACGATGTGCCCATTTTATTGGAGAGCGATACTGAGCGCAGGCGTGGCGTGATGTCATTCCAGAAAACAAGGGGATACGACGGGTATATATTCTGCAATAATAGCATACTGTACATCTGTGTGCAGAATCAAAGTCTAACCTCTTTATACGTATGTATGTACATACTGTACACCGTATAATGTGGCCAAATCATGCACGTGTCGGAATGCAAATATGCGATGCGGCGTGCGCAGACATCTGGATTCTCAAAGTTTCGCACGGCCCAAAATCCTAAGGCCGTACTCTGACAAACGCAAAACGCGAAAAGTTAACTTTCGCTTTTTTGCTTTTGTCAGACGGCAGCCTTAGGACTATGGAGCTCTCAGTTATGTGGGACAGCCGCGGGATAGATCTGGCGGCAGTCACCTTACCTTCAGGCGTCTGTCTGTCAGCTTCATTTGCAGGTGTACCGTATCAACGTCCTGCGGCCCGCCGAAAGTAAACCATTCACACAGGCGTTCAATATTATGGTGTTAGCCTTCGTCGTGGTCAACACGTTTGTGTTGGGCACCCAGCTGCAATGGTCGATTATCTGGGCGGTGCTGAGACGGCCGACCGGCCCGCTCATTGGCTTCGTCTGTCAATACACCATTATGCCTTCGGTTAGTAATGCAGTGTGCTGGTATGGGGTGATATTTTCGAAACGGTGTAAAGGTCAGTTGGGTAAAAAGGTCGGTGGAAAGCTCGGTCGACAGCTCAGTGTGATAGACCTCGGTGTAAACTTGAAACATTCCACGTTAATAACAGGCAATGTTTCACGTTTACACCGAGCTACGCCGACCGAGCTGTCGGTCGACCGAACTTTACACCGACCTTTACGCCCAACTGACCTTTACACCATTTCGAAAACTCCACCCATGGTCCTCAGGTCTACCCATGTGTTGTGATTGTGAAGGGTGGTTCCAAAGCAGTGGTTGAATAATGGCTGTGTTGATGGAAGTCGTACGTCACTCCATCGACGCGGGTTACGATGCATTAGCCGTGTATCTTATTCCATGCTGCCGGTGTTCCACATCTCCCAGCCACTGCACATTTCAGCTATCAATTCTATTCGCTCTGCTGTTCTTATCTGATCAACCCAGTCTGCAATTCGGCTTCCTTGCAATCGGTTGTGCACCGGGTGGTGTGGCGTCCAATTCATTTACGGTCTTGTTTGACGGAAATTTGGATTTGTCAGTCACCATGACTTTCATCTCGTGCCTGGCCGCCTTTTGTTAGTTCATTTTATTGATCATATCCATGTGAAAATAAGTTTCTTATTGTTATCAGTGATTTATCATGTGAAGTTTTAAGCCGGAAACGGCCGCGTCAAACAGGGTAATCGGTTTTAACTTGAAACCATGACAGCTCAACAACTCCAGAGCTGACTAGAAGTCACTATTGGGAAGCAAAAGTTCTACTCCGGTAGCATTATGACTTCCGAATCAAATATAAGTTTTCATGCTTCTTACAGGCCTGTATTGCTGTATTTGGGCAAAATATTATGTGGAAAATGATGATTGTCCGCCATTTGCCAGTTAGAGCTCGGGCTTGCGGAAACTTCGGATGAAACTTGGGGTGTTGTGAACGTTCGGTACCCAATGACAGTACGAAGGTGATGTTGCAGTAATGATGCCGGCATGGCTGTACACGGCCGGTCGATTCTTCTACGCGGCTAACATTACGCTGCCCATTGTCAACATCGCAACCTCACTGCTGAGTCTGGTGATTCCGTTGGCGTTCGGATTGCTAATGAGGCATTACAAGCCGAATTGGGCCCTACAATTGAAGAAGATTGTCAAGATGATCGTATTCGGTCTGCTGGTCAGTAATGTTGACAGGTTGTCGGTCGGCAATATTGCTTGGTGGTCTGTTGTGACCATTTATGAGATGGCTTTATCTTAGCCATTGCATTGGCAAGGCGTCCACGCAGGTGCGAAGCCACGTCTGGTCTCAAACTGGCTTTGATTCAAAGCTTGTCCTTTCCCTGAAAACTATTACACCCGCTTTTATCAAGTCAGCGAAGACACGCGGACGTGCGCTAAAAACAGGACCACCGGAATTATCTACACCTGCAAGTGCGTAGATAATGAGACCTATTATGACATTTCAAGTGTGTGAAAGCTAAAGATCCTGAGAAATAAAAATGTATTTCTTTGGACTAATTGGGCATTAGTTCTTTCCTGATTTATTTGCCATGGTTGCGTTTGTCACCGCGTGGTACGGCTGCTGCCGAGCTTTGCCAATCGCCTTTGTGACTAACAGGACAACTACAATTGAATGTTGACCGCGTTCACAATGTTCACCACAACATGCGCAAGGCAGCCATCCGCGGTGCACACACACAAAGCTAAACATCTACCCCGGTCGGCTGTGTGTTGTCGTTGTGTGCGTTGTGCGCTGTGAGAACGACTGCCTTGCGCATGTTGTGGTAAACATTGTTGTGTGAGCTGTGTAGCGTTTTGAAAAACGAAAAGCACAAACAAAGGACTTGATAATCAGAAGATTTTTATTTGTAATTGACAACTTATTTCATTCACGACAGATGCCCAAAATTATGCTCGAGTAAAGTGGTGCTTCAAAAAGGCTTGATTTTTTGGAGTGTTTCGTTTATCATTTATCACACATGGCGTTTCGCACAATGCTTTATATCTCGTTTAAAGGTGCTGGTCAACAACCCATCGACTTCGTTTAATCTTGGGGGCAGTGCACCTGAACAAAGGTGGAATATCGTGTTACTCGACCCTGACTTGGGGAGTCGATTGGCTGCTTCCTGATGTTTCACGACCGGGTTGAAGTTTGCCCCTCAGTGAAAAAATGCAAAAATTATGCCGGGTTTCCGTGAAAAGGACAATTCGCGGCAACGTTTAATAATTTCAGAATATGAAGCACCAACGTTTGTTTCATCAGTATGATATACAGCTTTGCAGGAAACAGCTTGTATCCTGAAGGAGAAGTCATTTAGTTTCAAAAACCTGGTGTTTTTTGGTCACCGTTTTCTTCGCCGATAATTTTAAGCATCTGCGATTGACCAGCAAATGTGTTGATCGGACACAAAAATCCTCTAATTACTGTGTACATAACCTGTGCTTTTGAGTTCTTTGCACCAAATACAGCTAACGCAATAATTCGGACAACATGCGCAAGTCGGTCATTATGGGCGTGCGCGACCCCAAAAAAGACAAAACATTTTTGAGTGCTAGAATCTGCACGTTGTTTTTGAGCGCGCGCGCTGATAATGACAGACTTGCGCATGTTGTCCGAATTATTGTATTAGCTGTGTTTGGTGCAGAGAGCTCAAAAGCACAGGATATGTGGACAGTAACTAGAGGATTTTTGTGTCCCATCAACACATTTGCTGGTTAATCACAGATGCTTAAAATTATCGACGAAGAAAACGGTGACCAAAAAACACCAGGTTTTTGGAACTAAATGTTTTCTCATTTAGGATGCAAGCTGTTTCCTGCAAAGCCGTATATCATACCGATGAAATAAATGTTTGTGCTTGATATTCTGAAATTCTTAAACGTCGCCGTAAATTGTGCTTTCTACGGGAAGCAGGCATAACTTTTGCATTTTTTCACTGAGGGGCAAACTTCAACCTGGCCGTGAAACATCAGGAAGCAACGAATCGACTCTCCAAGTCAGAGTCGAGTAACACGATATCCCACCTTTCTTAATGTGCACTGCCCCCAAGATTAAGCGAGGTCGATGGGTTGTTGACCAGCAGCTTTTAACAGAAAAACGTCTGGGTATAAACCGCTGAAAATATCTTAAATTGAATTACCTTGTGCTGTGCATTTGGTCTTCATTTTCTGAAAAAAATTTCCGCAAACAAACTCGGTCAACATTCAATTGTAGAGTCGCTTTAACACAGATCGTATGATTAAAGTGCCAATCTCGACCACGCATTTGCAGGCGCTGATCTTCGTTGCTTCGTTCATCATCAACCGGTTCGTGTTTAGCCTGCTCCGTTGGCACACGATGCTGCCCGTCGCCGGCCTCTTCTACGGCGGTTACGCCATCAGTTTTGTGCTCGCCCGATTCGTGTTCAGGCAAACTGCCCGGGACGCGATCACTATTGCCATCGAAACGGCCATACAAAATATCGGTTAGCCTAGATAGATAGACACGCCCAAAATATTTTGCTACCCGAACCCGATATTTTATCTTGGGTTTGTTTGCTTTCTCACTTTTTCCATCCAACAGCTGTCGCGTACGTTGTGTGTCAACTGTCGCTGCCGAGCCCCGATTCCGATCTGAGCAGCGTTATGCAAATGTCAAGTGCTATAGTCACAGTTGGATCGCTCGTATTGGCACTGGTGGTCCTCAGACTTAAGGTAACCAAAGTATTTGCACATACATATGAACACATAGTGCAACATTATTGCGTTTATCGAAAGCTGTTTTTTCATTTGGATTGAGTCCTGAGGCTACTTCGGTTTCAGTTTCCGGAGGGTAATACCGGCGACCACGATATGATAATTTTCCTACTCATGCCTTGTCCATCACCTTGCCGAGCCCCAACCAGGGTTGGATTAAAAAAATTTATTATCGAACTTTTAAAAAAAAACTTTTAAATTTATTTTCAAAATCACTTTTTTTATTCCGGACCCCCAAAAAATTGGTTTCTTGAAGAATGAAATTGGTAAAATCATGTTAGTTATGTATGTTTTGAGGGACACAAATGAGAACTTTTCCACTCATTTGAATGTTCACGTCGATCACCTGCGATCTAATTCCTTTGGTCATGACTTTGAGAACCTCGAAGGTAAATTTGTGGGTACATAAGTAATAGTGGATCCACGTTGCAATTCAACCGCTACTTTCCTTCCATCGTGCATAGTCGACAGAGAACGAGTTCCACCGGCTATGGATCATCGAAGGGCGTTTCGCGCCCTCTTCGAAATGACCCAATCGGAGATTGTAGTCAGCCGTTCTCAGTTCTCCCTCGGTTGTAAAGTACGGACACTTCACGATAGGTTCGTACTGTACGTCAAGTTCGGGTTCTTGTTGGTTGGGACCTCCAGTGGCATTGACAGGCGTGCCACAGCCTGTATCGGTTTGGCGCTGTTCGTACAGTCTTCAACTGAGGCATCATGCCACAGGGTGTACGTTTGCTCGACAGGCACTGCGCGCGTCGTCACGTAAACGGTATGCTGCGGTGCTGGGTAGTCGAGTTCGGGTGATAAGTCGGAGTGTTGCACGTGTGCGGAGAGCGACTTCTCGAGCATGTTCGGCATGGACAACAGCGGGTCTTTATTCCAACACACGTCTTCAAATAATCCACTCATCACGTGTTCGGGATCCTCTTGCCCGGACGAGGGCGGTCAATACCATATTATGGCAGCACTAGTATTGGCATCTCAGCTTCGAGCATCTCGCCGATCTCATCGAGCATTCGATATACTTTGGCGGCTCTCGGTGACCGCGCCTTCTCGATATCATGCAATCTGAATGCCTCGGCGATATACCGGCTATCATTGTCGCACAGCGGAAACTGATCGAGCGACATCACGTCCAACCATCCCGAGATATGGGACGTCAACAGCTGGTCTTCAGGTAACTCGTTTACCTGCAGCCAGCCCAACAGGTAGTCGATGTACCGATGCGTGGAGAACACAATATCAACCACGGCTTCACGCTTCTCCCAACGCACGCACAATCCGAGCTCGTTCAGCCAGTCACATTCCCAACGCGGTAGACATGGCGGTTCCTCCGGATAGTCGGTAGTGTACATATCGATCGCTTCCGGTCTGACCGCTTCAGACTCGTACTGATATCGTGCGCGCCTTAAAGCGGGAAACCGTATATCTCATGCTTGTTTTTTTACTACGCAGTTAGACTGTTTATGTCCAACGGTCACAAAAACAACGATCAAACGAGATAAACCACGTTAAAACTGTCAGAATTTATCTTTGAAAAGTTGCTTTCAGGAACAAACGCGAGCTTGTGCCGACTTACGCTCACCCTTTTGATCATGAAAGGCAGTGAGACTGAGACAAGAACCAGCTCGCTGACAGATGAAACCTTTGTGAAACATTTCACACGTGGCTGTTGGTTGACGAGCTGGTTGGATTCCCTACTAAATGCTCTGCCGTTGCCTGATCAAAAGGGGGAGCGTAAGTCGGCACAAGCTCGAGTTTGTTTCCGAAAGCAAATTTTTAAAAATTAATTCTCACAATTTTAACTCATTTCATTTTGTTTGAACGATGTTTTTGTGATCACTCATCGTATATAGTCACATTTTATTGCGAAAGGCCGGATTCTGAGAGCATGCGATATCCGGTTGCCCGGTTTAAGTACTTTACGCCTGCGTAGCGTAGGTTCGGTTTCTGTATCGGCGTGATCATAACGGACTTGGCGCCCGCGTTGCGCATGTTCGGGATGTTCGTTCATTTGGCCCGCGACTGGTCCGATTGACTGTGTGTTCGGCTCGACAGGTCCGAATAAACGTCGACCGGCTTTGGTGATTGGTCCGAACGATCCGAGTGATCGTTGGCCAGTTTCGATGGTTGGTCCGAACGATCCGAATGACCGTTGGCCAACTGGTCCGAAAGGCTAAACGGTTTGCCCGACTGACCTTTCGTTTGCCCGAATGGTCTGCGCTACCATCGACTGAAACGCGCCTCCGACGATCGGATCCGTCTTGGACGGCTCGTCACTTCGAGGCACGGAGGGCGATGACGGACGGAGCATGCCAGCAGCGGTCGGATTCGTCTTGGACAAATCGTTGCGCTGGGACATGGCGTACGACACCTGGGATTACATAGTTGCCTGAATCTGTAAGCTCTGGAAAAGCTGAAAGTGCAGTCAGGGTTTGATTAATACACAGGTTAGATATGGGGCATGCTATGGGACGGATCACGAACCAAAACCGACGTGAGACGAAGTCAATCTGCGAATTGCTGGTCGGAGACGAACGGCCTTTTTACAGAGGAGCAAATGTTAACTGTGTAGGCAGAGAAATGGATCTAACTATGAATAAAGTGAATTTGTTCATATAGTTTTTGGGACGTAGTGCTAAGGTATACAATAAAGGATTATCATACACGCAAGGTACAGATTATAGAAGGAAGAAAGCTACAACACGCAAATAGAAAAAGTTTGCTATTCGACACACGCAACGCGGAGAGACGTAATCTCTCGATAGCGCAATCGCTAATCAAACAGCAGAAACAGTTCTCATAACACAGCCACGTATGGGAACATGAACCGAACTGCTCGTATGCGTAAGTTGACCCTGTCTGCAAGCGCGGTGCTTTCCAGACTAAATTCAAACTGGCCAATCAAAGTACCGATGTATAGTCCAGCCACCAGCTCATGAGACGACTTCTTTTTAAAGCTTGCTTGGCCGCATTCAAGAATGCTCCAGATACACGTGTTTTCGCAAACAAAAGAAAGAGATTGGCTGAGGGAGATGATGACAAGTTCCAGCTGGCTGACCTCAATTTGTTGCGTGCTTACGCGAACAGCAGCGTTGTTCAGCACACAAATGTTTTGGGAGTCAAAAGGGAATTTACGCACCGAGTGGAGAGCGTGTTTTTAAAAAATACGTGCGTTTCTCTTTCTTTCATTTCCGAAATACGTGGAACCGGAACATTGTTGGATCCGCACAAGCCAATTTAAAAAAAAGTCGTCTCATGAGTTCGTGGCTGGACTATACTTATGATCCTAAACTGTGTTTCTTCACGCCTTGTATTCCGAGTGATTCGGATAACTGCGCGTTTGCGTGACTGCTCATGAAGATTCATGGATATCTTCTTGCTCATATGACAAAGGGGATGCCAACATTCAGTTGGTGAATTTGGGAATAAACTTGAAGGGAGAAAAAGACTCACACCATACTCATTTTGTGTCACAAAAGCAACAAATGACTAATCCACGACCACTGCAAACAGGCGAGCAACGTGGAGTCTGTCGATAGCTTACGACACGGTCAATAACTGGACAGTATACGGTATGGGGTGTCCTATATTTGGTACATGTAGCGGTTGTTGGGATGTCTGGGAACTGTATGAGTGCATCACCACACCATTTCAAACTGAAATATAAGCGCCGGATTCAATTTTTTGAGAATCATGAGCAATAAAACGCATGAAAACATGCCTTTTTACCTTAAAAAAGTGAGAAAATAACTAAAAAAGTGAAACAATAATAAAAAAGGGGACTTACTTTTTAAAATTTTAAAATAAAAAAGTGGCCAACTTTTTTAAAAAAACTTTATTACAAAAAAATTTTTTACTTTTTTTAATCCAGCCCTGGGCCCAACATACGCTGTCTTTGTGGAAGCTATGATGAACGGCATAGAAATGTGGCACACAATCCGAACCACCATGACACAAGTTTTTTCGCTGTGATACTGCCAGACAGTTTGTGGTGTGCTTACGTGAGGCTAATTCATGGATCATTGATATATACTACGCTATAATCCAGCTACAATCCTGTTCAGAAATGCTGTGCTATCGAGAAGAAAGAGAACGAGGAAACAGAACAAACAAACAGACAAATTGGAACTGGCACACCAGTTGACTAACGCAACAGAATGCAGCACATAGTAAGTTTGAGATTGAGTTTTTATCGCCATGAAAATCACTGTTTTAACGAAACTGGTTATCTTGTGGAGCTTTTACATAGCTAGTTAACCTGGTTTTGCGGCTGTAATTCTCTCTTTTGTGAGCAGTTCTCAGAGCGAACAATTGTCAAGTTCTTAATTTTTACGAGTTGCCACTTTTTAAAGAAAGGATTTCGCTGCCTTGTGCCGAAGCGTGCTGTGGTGCACCCTGTACCAAACCTGACGAAATCTCGCTCTCTACTCGTTAAATTTTTGTAGCATCAATTTGCGCATTTGTCTTGCATACATTGCCACCAATATTTGAATTTGTCACAAAGCCGACTTATACGCCAATACCAGAATTTTATGGCGCAAATTTTGAGATCCAATAGAAAAAGTCTTCGGTGAGGACTTTTTTAAAATTGGTTGTTTCTGATAAGCACTGGTTTTTAACTTTTTTAAAAAAAGAGATGGAAGGTAATGCCTAATATTGTGGAACTATTTTTATGACGTTAAAAAGCCGACAAAAGCCTGCTCTCGGTGTGCTAATTTCACCACCGAATCTACAGTAGTTTATCGGCTGAGATCCATTTGAATTGACATTTATTTATCAGCATTTTTCATTTTTTGAATTTCCAAAAAGACCAACTTAAAAGTGACTTTACAGCAAATTTATTGACGTAGAATTAGCACTCCAAGCTTGGTGAACATTCCTAAATATGTTATGGCATTGATTCTCCGTCAAAATATCGACATCCAAAATTTCAGTTTCGTGAACCACGCTTTGCGATTTTTAAAACCCCACGCTCTTAAATAATCTGTCGTCAGAATACGAAAATCCCAAGCGTTTCAAAGGTAAACTATATCACTACGTATATTGGATAGAATTTGTGTGATATTTTGCTTTACGGGACAAGCAAAAATGATATCATATGTATGTATCGAACATCACTATCGCGAATAGCTCCGGTACTTCGAATTTTTGAGACACGAAATGTATTACTATTGGTCGCACAATGACCATATATGTAAGAATTCATCAAAATCAAACCTGATGTTCACGTTCAGTCACTCTTAACCACTGTGCTATTTGTGATTCTCACAAAACATTTTCAGCTGAAAATAATCTAGCAGTGCTCCCACGTTGCTGCGGGTCTGAAACATTCCCTTGGTTGCCTGTTTTGTGTGCAATCGCGCAACGCAACGTCACTGCCCCGTCACTTTCCTGCTTCACGATTCAGGAAAAAAAGTTGACCAATTCTTATAAAATCATTGTGCGACCAATATAAAGCTGGAGTTATACTTGTCCATTTTGGTCTTGTAGACAATGAGGATAAATTTTTGTTTGAATCATATTTTGTGATAGAGTTAAAGGGGAAATTGCACATTCCTAATCGCCTTTCAAGTTTTACAAGTGTTTAGACAGCAATGTGGGCATCACAAAAAACAAATAATTTGGTACAAACTCTCAAACATGTACCCAGGATATTCCGTTTAAGACAAGCCACTGGGAACAAAATTCGGCGCGGACCGGCCGAATTTCTACCTGCGCATTCAGGCAAATTGCCTGATCAGAAAGCTGTCAAGGCGACAGAATGTTTCGCACGATTCTTGAAACTCACTAACTATAGAATTTCGCTTTTCTTTATACTTCGAATTTCGACGAATTGTTCCAGCGTGTCTGCTAGATGTTTCATGCTCTGCTTGTCACGCTGGAACAATTCGTCGAAATTCGAAATATAAAGAAAAGCGAAATTCTATAGTTAGTGAGTTTCAAGAATCGTGCGAAACATTCTGTCGCCTTGACAGCTTTTTGATCAGGCAATTTGCCTGAATGCGCAGGTGGAAATTCGGCCGGTCCGCGCCGAATTTTCTTCCCGATTGTTCCCTTTAAACTGCTCCTCCTGGATACATGTTTGAGAGTTTGTACCAAGTGATTTGACTTTCATGATGCCCACACGACTGTCTAAACACTTGTAAAGTTTGACAGGCGATTAGGGATGTGCCATTTCCCCTTTAAGGCACTAATTACAACCTGCGTACAAGTTGTTCTCCTGCACCAAATGAACAACTTTTACGCTGGTCGAAATTAGTGCTCCAACTCTATCACAAAATATAGTTATAGCAAAAATTTGTCCTCATTGTCTACAAACCCAAAATGCAAATTATTTCCGGGTTCCGGATTCCGGATCTAACCTAAGTTCGCCCTTAGGCATAGTTATGTTCAGCGGAATATCATAACCACGGAATAATTAGCGATATCGAAGGCAAGAATTAGCACAACACATCAATTCCGTCAGGATGTATTGAAGCAATATGCTCAACACTGACAGGAGTTGATGGGCAGTGAACTTTCTTAGGGGGGGGCAGGCCCCCAAAATATTTCATTTTCAGTTTACCAGCTTTCATTGTGCGTTGACTTTTAATTCTTGATTCAGTTTGTTGATTCGGTGATCCAGAAACTTTAATTGATTTGGTAGCTTGCTTATTTTCAACCGTAGAACCATTGCAGCAAAATCGTGCTTTTTATCTTTCTTCAATTTCGATATGGATTCGCTTGTGGACAAAACGGACACTTTTGGACAGTATGGGTTGTCTACACGACCCACACTGTCCAAATGTCCTCTTGTGTAGACAAATGTTCTCACACCCATTTGTCCACATGAGGACAAGTATAACTTCACCTTAACGAATATATCCACTACAGGGAATATCGTTATAACGAGTAGTAACAAGGGTTGGGCAAAAAAACGTTTTTTTAAAACGCCCAGATGACCAAAATATGTCCCCAATAAAATTGGGAAGAAAACGTGGTTAAATGAAGTAATTCTATTTGTTCTGAGGCAAAATAAACGGGTTTCAACCCGTTTCTAGCGAGTTTTTAAGATCCCATATCAGACCCGCATCACGGGACCAAGGTTGGCCGGGGTCATCATTGAAAGTCAAATTCCGTATATCGACGTATCTCGACAAAGTAAAAATTGGTCGAAAATTTTTTGAAAAAAATTGGACAAAAAATTGATTTTCCTTGATAATCAGGGTACTTTCCCCGAAAAAAAAAATCAGGGAATATCAAGGAAATTCATGATTAAAAAAACGAAAAACGACCCAGGCGTTTTTTTTAAAAAACGTTTTTTTTAGAAAAAACGCCGTCGTTTTTTTGGCCCAACCCTGGTAGTAACTGCATGACCAAAGTGCAATGATGGCAATAATACAGGGTGTTCCAAAAGTCGCTCATTTTGGTCTCTCTGGCTGCCGTTTTGTGTGTTGTTGAATCTGTTCTATCAATTAGCTCTTCGATTTGCCAGCCGATTCTTACGAATGATAACATTTTGAAGTCGAGTATCCTTGTGATTATCTGTTGTGTTTCAGTGCTGGTTTTCAAAGCGTTATCTCACTAGCATGAAGCAAGTTTGGCATCGTGTGTCCGGTGAGAGTCGGTCTGTATTGTTTCTGAGGTTTCTGAATTGTACATACAGTATTTCAAGTTTATTCAACGTGCTTGTTGCCGCTTTACCGTGCAAGGCCCTCAAAAACATGTCTGACAAAAACAAAACAGCATGAAATGGCACCAAAAATAATTCAAACTCAAAACAAACACTTTCAATGAATTTTGAGCAAAGCATCCAAAGAGATTGTCACCACACTGATAGTGTCATTGAAACAAAAGTCCAAAAACCCGGGACGTGACTGATATGACTCGCTCAAATCAACATAACGTTATCGGACACAGTTGAGCTATTTACCTGTAAAAAGTTTGATGTTATCGAGGTAAGTATATTGGCCTTATTATCACACGTATTTGCATTGACTTGACACGCAGCACTTGCTGCTGTGTAACACGGTCGCGTATTGTAGCTCTCTTTTGGAAGCTGTGGTGTGGTACGTTCAACATGGTTGACCGGCGTCCGAATCGCCGTGACTTGCCAAACGCTCATGGAAAGGTAAGTCGGTCACGCAGATTGGAAACTTTAATACATATGTTTGTCCAGTGTTGCAGTGTGTTATTTACAGAAGTTTTCGTTGCGACAGCAGAGTGACAGAGAGCACCCGAGATAGCAAATACCGCACCCGGGTATGGTTGACTTAGGTTGAACACGGAGACCGGAAAACGGAAATAACTCCGTGCAAATTAATATCATTTATTTCTGTGCCATGGAAATATTTCCGGGACACGGAAAAATTTACGGTTCCGTTTTTCGTGCTTTTCTGATGATCACGGAACACGGAAAATATTTCTGTGTCTAATATTGCTGTGTGTGTCAACACGCGAGCTTTTGGCGTCAGCGCACTGTTTTGTCATCACCGCTCGAAAAGCACCATTTTGCATGCCTAAATTATTCCGTGTTCCGTGACACGGAAATATTTCCGTGTTCCGTGATTCTAGAAACATTCGCGGAGCACGGGAAATATTTCGTATTTCCGTGTTCAACCTACCAAGTCCGCCCTAGGCTTTCTTGTGCCAAATTTTCATTTAGAGCAGCAGAACAGCGTGACTTTGCAAAGAATCATGCTTCTTCAGCACTCCTTGGAAGAACAGGAAGACCGACTATTGGTTGGGAGACCGGATCATGCGATCACCATCCATGCTGAACAGCAAAAGGTGGGCCGCGTATTTTCGTTTCAGCTGTACTGTGATAAAAGGAAAACGTGAGAAGCGAATAGCGAACTGTTTAATGTGCGCGCGATACACACATGGAACAAATTGTTTTAGCCCTACCCAGCAGCCATTAGCACCGCTCAGCCTCACACTTTTGAAGAAAAAAGTCTGATGAAAGCAACGAGAGGTATCAAACTTGACTGGTCACGCAGGATTCTGGCATTTAGGATATTGAGAAATTTACGTTAGCCACTAATATCGCTGGCTGAAAAATTTTCCATTTTTGGTCGGAGATTTACGCAGGTTGCAATTAGTGGCCTCACACAGGGCGGAGCAACAAAATTTCTTTAGATTTTTAGCGAAAAAGTTTCTTCATGGTATCACTTTTGGGGCCTGTAATTTTTAAAAAAGGCCCCCGCAAATGATGCTATTACAATTTCCCGTGATACATGAGACACAGTCGGCAGATATTCCTTCGTGGTACTTCTGTGTCACACCCCATCGGGCAGCACGAAGTTGCACAGATACAACCGATTCATCGACCCGAGTGTTTCAGCAGCTTATTGTCTAAATTCTGTGTGAAAACTTGTTTAACAATTTTTTTCCAACCCTGGCCTCACCAAACTTCTTAATATCCCAAATTCAAAAAAGTCACATGACCAAAGCAGTCGTCCGATCCGATCCTATCACGAAGTTTCATATCGCCCAAACTGTCCCAATGTCCCGAAGTTTCCGTTCTAGTGAGACCGTATGGCCACGACTGGCAATGTTGGACATGTCATTCTTTCTTTTGGCTTTCGTTGACGTCACTCATATGTAAACTTCGCCTCAAGATTATTTTCAGATTCCTAAAGAGTTGCACAGAACAAGAAATTTCCGAAACCACTTTTCCGTTGGCATCAACGGTAATGTACAGCTCCCTCACGAGTCAGTCCAATCATCTCATTCTTGAATTTGACTGTGTGCCGCCCAATTTTGTATAATTGCAAAAAATGTTGACGTCAGCCATTAACATGTGTTAAGAAGACGCGACTAATACGGAACATCTCTTAATAGTGGTGCTTTTGCCTTAGCAACTGCATAGCCGTGTCAGGTTACCGAAATTGCTGTGTGACGCTGTGAATGTCTTGCACATGCCGCATTCATGTGCAAATTTCATTTACCCAAGATTGCACAAAAGCGAATTATGCTTGCTCATAAACCGTAGCGTTTTTTTGCCGACTGTTGGGTGACTGTTGAACTTGTGTTTTACGGAAATATTTTCGTATTCCCGGATTCTGTATCAATTTTGCAGAAACTTCGCTGAGATTTCAAAAAAAAGCGCAAAGCCTTTCCACATACCGTAATTTTTAAAATTGATTTCTTAAATGCTTCACCAAAACGCATTCAGGAAGTAGATCAAACTTTTTGCATGCAAATGTTACGGATTCTGCGTTCAACCTGTCTCCCACATCAAGGAGATGAAGCACTTGCATGGCACATTTAGAAATTAATGTTTTGCTTTTTTTTGTTTTGATGATGTTTGCAACCATATAGACAACCTGTATTGCGTTTCAATATGCAGTGTGGACGGAAAGTTGTTTCGCTTAAGTACGTGACACCTGCGTTCTTCTCCGCAACAACTGCCTGTAAATACTGCAGAGCTGGCCCCGTAATTACAGATTGAGACCTACACGGCATTCAGACAGCTGACATCTGCTGCACCAGTTAGTTCAAAATGCCAATGTGGCGCTCGTCGGCACGGAAGTTCTCTTCTTACCTGTAAAAAGTTTGACGCTATCGAAATAAGTGCATTGGCCTTATTATCACACGTATTTGCATCGACTTTACACCATACCTGTAGGATTAGCGGAGCGGTCAGTGGTTAAGAGCGGAGCGGTCTGTGGCGCTCGTTGTGCAACCCCCTTTTCGGTGGCGCTCCAAGTTTTGGGTGGCGCGCGATGTTTATTCGTTCTGTTTTTGTGGCGCTCCAAGTTTTTTTGTGGAGCGTCAAGTTCGATTGGGCCGTTCTGGTGGAGCCTGAAGTTTTTTGTGGCGCTCCAAGTTTTTTGTGGAGCGCCATGTTTTCGGTGGCGCGCCAAGTTTTTTGGTGGAGCGCAAAGTTTTCGTCGGACTCCCAGTGTTGACTAAAACATGTGTGGCGCCCGGAGCTTGACCAAATGTTGCTGCCGGCAACACGAGAGGCGCCCGACGTGCGCTCGCGGATCTCAGTGGAGCGCCAAGTTCGGAATTACATAACTCGCTTAAAAAGGCTCCTTTCAGCATTTTGAAATCAGTTCTGGAACCGACTGGTTCATGCGCGCCTTGTAGTTTCAAACTAAAAGGTATCCCGATGCCATTGCATCGCCAATACATGACCCAAAAAAGTGACCCGATCGACCGGCGGACACCGATAACCGGGTCACCTTTGGAAGACCACCCCCTATATATATACGAGAGTTTGTCTAGTGGCGCCTAAAGTTTGACCAAGTGTTGCGGTCGGCAACGCGGGAGGCGCCCGACGTGCTTCGACAATCTCAGTGGTGCGCCAAGTTCGCAATTACGTAACATTTTCGTCATCGGTTGCCACAATATGCATATGTCACTTTTGTACTTGGCGATTCATTTTGCATTTGGTGCTCCACTGATGTGTCTGTCACCTAAAACGCATTAGCTTCGGATTAAGTTTGGAGCGTTACTGAACAAACTGACGTTGACTCGATACAAGGGTAATTGTAGGCCGATGTTCTGGTCAAACTACGATGCTGTGCACATCAGGCTCCACCCACGATGTTTGCGCACATCGGGCTCCTCCCACATTACTCCCACATCGGGCTGTTGACGGTTGCGCCGGATATAGTCGGTATTCACTCACGCAATCGCTCAATTGCGATGTTTTGTTCATTCAGGCAATGACAACAACAGCCAAAATGTTTCGCCATTTGCGTATGTATAGGGGGTGGTCTTCCAAAGGTGACCCGGTTATCGGTGTCCGCCGGTCGATCGGGTTACTTTTTGGGGTCATGTATTGGCGATGCAATGGCATCGGGATACATTTTAGCTTGAAACTACAAGGCACACATGAACCAGTCGGTTCCAGAACTGATTTCAAAATGCTGAAACGAGCCTTTTTAAGCGAGTCGGGCGCCTCTCGTGTTGCCGGCAGCAACATTTGGTCAAGCTCTGGGCGCCACACATGTTTTAGTCA
This sequence comes from Rhynchonema sp. JSB1_4, assembly GCA_030248065.1. Classification (NCBI taxonomy): domain Eukaryota; kingdom Metazoa; phylum Nematoda; class Chromadorea; order Monhysterida; family Xyalidae; genus Rhynchonema; species Rhynchonema sp. JSB1_4. The sequence continues at coordinate 18,655 of JASAMV010007383.1, forward strand.
ACACCGGGAGTCCGACGAAAACTTTGCGCTCCACCAAAAAACTTGGCGCGCCACCTTCGACGGCGCCAAAAACTTGGCGCTCCACCAGGCGCCCCGCGGCCCCCCCGCAAAAAACTTGGAGCGCCACAAAAACAAATCGAATAAACATCGCGCGCCACCCAAAACTTGGAGCGCCACCGAAAAGGGGGTTGCACAAGGAGCGCCACAACCGCTCCACTAATCCTACAGGTATGCTTGACACGCAGCACTTGCTGCTGTGTGACACGGTCGCGTATTGTAGTTCTCTTTTGGAAGCTGTGGTGTGGTACGAAAAAATGGTGGACCGGCGTCCGAATTGCCGTGAGTTGTCAAACGCTCATGGAAAGGTATAGACAAACTACGCCAACACGAGCCCGATTTCGGAGGTGGTGAACTTGCAAAACGCAAAGAAAGAGAAAATCATCATGCTCCACGTTGTATTCCACAACGTGTAACGTTTCCCAAATCAGCAACCACGTGTGAATGTTTCACCATGTTGCCAGCTCCAAAATCGGGCTCGTGTTGGCGTAGTGTTACTTTAAGTCGGTCACGCAGATTGGTTTACGGTTCCGTTTTTCGTGCTTTTCTGATGATCACAAAACAGGAAAATGATTATGAGTCAAATATGCTGGCGAAAACAAAACAAAACAGGTGGCGTAGAAGCGTGACAGTTTTGTCATCACCGCTCGAAAAGCACCATTTTGCATGCTTAAATTATTCCCTGCTCCGTGACACAGAAATATTACCGTGTTTGGTGATTCTAGAAGGGTACCGCGAGCGCGGGAAATATTCGGTATTTCCATGTTCAACACTAGGCTTTCTTGTGCCAAATTTTTTATTTAGAGCAGCAGAACAGCGTGACTTTGCAGAGAAAACTGCAGCACGGGAAGAACGAAAACAAGGTTAAAGATCTCAGCGGAGTCACCATCATACCTGAACAGAAAAGGTGGGCCGGTATTTTCGTTTCAAGAGCATACCTGTAGGATTAGCGGAGCGGTCAGTAGTTAAGAGCGGAGCAGTATGTGGCGCTCGTTGTGCAACCCCCTTTTCGGTGGCGCTCCAAGTTTTGGGTGGCGCGCGATGTTTATTCGAATTGTTTTTGTGGCGCTCCAAGTTTTCTTGTGGAGCGTCAGGTTCGATTGGGCCGTTCTGGTGGCGCCAGAAGTTTTTTTGTGGCGCTCCAAGTTTTCTGTGGAGCGCCATGTTTTCGGTGGCGCGCCAAGTTTTTTGGTGGAGCGCAAAGTTTTCTCACCGCGCAAGTTCACACGGGCGTCAAGTTTGGGGCGCACTGGCAGGGCGCTTGGTGGGGGGCGCGTCGTTCTCTTGTAGGGCGCGAGTTTGAGTTCCCCGGACTCCCGGTGTTGACTAAAACATGCGTGGCGCCCACAGTTTGACCAAATGTTGCGGCCGGCAACACGAGAGGCGCCCGACGTGCGCTCGACCATCTCAGTGGAGCGCCAAGTTCGGAATTACATAACTCGCTTAAAAAGGCTCCTTTCAGCATTTTGAAATCAGTTCTGGAACCGACTGGTTCATGCGTGCCTTGCAGTTTCAAACTAAAAGGTATCCCGATGCCATTGCATCGCCAATACAGGAACCCAGAAAGTGACCCGATCGACCGGCAGACACCAATGACCGGGTCACCTTTGGAAGACCACCCCCTATATATACGCAAATGGCGAAACATTTTTGGCTGTTGTTGTCATTGCCTGAATGAACAAAACATCGCAATTGAGCGATTGCGTGAGTGAATACCGACTATATCCGGCCGCAACCGTCAACAGCAGTAATGTGGGAGGAGCCCGATGTGCGCAAACATTGTGGGTGGAGCCTGATGTGCACAGCGTCGTAGTTTGATCAGCACGTGGGCCTTCCGCGCATTACCCTGGCATTGAGTCAACGAGAGTTTGTCTAGTAGCGCCTAAAGTTTGACCAAGTGTTGCGGTCGGGGCAACACGAGAGGCGCCCGACGTGCTTCGACAATCTCAGTTTTGCACCAAGTTCGCAATTACGTAACTCGCTTAAAAAGGCTCCTTTCAGTATTTTGAAATCAGTTCTGGAACCGACTGGTTCATGCGTGCTTTGTAGTTTCATAACCACGTTTTCTTCCCAACATGAGCGTTATCCAATTTTCGGGGGGCATATTTTGGTCATCTGGGACGTTTATAAAAAAAACGTTCTTTCAAAAAAACGCCGAGACCCTGGCCCCGTCTGTACAATAATGTGAAGCAGTTTCTGCTGGCTGGCAGGCAGTTGCGTATCCGCTCCACCCGGCTGACGGAGCAGTCGGATAGAAGAATGTGGAGGCTCCAATGAAAACGATATCGTTATTTTAGGATGAAAATATTTTAACCAGCTTCCCCTTTTTTGCACTTGGTGTTCCACTGATGTGTGTGTGTCGTGCGCGGGTTGGATTAAAATTTTTTTATTATCGAACTTATTTTTTTAAACGCAAATGGCGAAACATTTTTAGAATGTTTTTTTTAAAAATCACTTATTACGGACCCCCAAAAAGAAAAATTGGTTTCTAGAAAAATAAATTTCTGGAAATAGTTACTGCAGAGATTGTATATTTTTGAGGGCACTGAGAACTTGTCCCACGCTGCATGTTGACACCGCGATCGCCCATTGTGATTGAGTGACGTGAATAAAAAATACAAGTGGGCGATTGCATATATGACAAAGGAAAACCAACCTTCTGTTTGTGAATTTGGGGATAAATTTAAATAGAGATAGATTAGGCCACACGTCATGTTATGTGGCAGGAGCAACAAATGACAAATCCACACAACTGCAAATAGGCGACAAAATTGGATTATTGTGGGTGGCTTTACATAGATAGCCTGATAACTGCACAGTATACGGTATGGGGTGTCCTATATTATACGTGCAAGCGATTGTTGGGATGTCTGGGAACTGTATAGACTCCATACAACGCCGTTTTGACAAACTGAAAGTAATATTAAGCACCGCAGCAATTTTTAAATAATGAGCAATAAAACGCATGAAAACATACAGTTTACCTTAAAGCGTAGTAGTTAGACCAAAAAAAGGGGAAAAATAATAAAAAAAGTGGACCTACTTTTTAAAATTTTTAAAATAAAAAAAGTGGCCAACTTTTTTTTTTTTAAAAAAAAAGATTTTTTTTACAAAATTTTACTTTTATCCACCCCTTCCATGTTTTCTCCGAGTATTGAGTCAACGTGAGTCAGTGGCATCCCCAACATAAAGGTGCTCGTTAACGACCCTTCGACCACGCTTGATCTTAGAGGGTAGCATATTTTAACAAAGTTTGGACATCGTGTTACTCGACCCTAATCTTGGCGGACCCCCGATAGGTTGCTTCCTGATGTTTCACGGCCACGTTGAAGTTTGCTCTGGTAAAACAGACCGAAAAAAATTTGAAATGCTGCTGTGACACGAATAGGCTGTTTCCAAGTTTAATACTAAAATCACAGCAACCTCCAACATTGTGGCGAAAACCGCAATGCACAATAGCTATTGAAACGTCCGCATTGTTGAATAAAAAAATAAAAGGTTTCGGAAACCTGGCCATTTTTTGTTAAGATTTTCTACTCGTATAATTTTAAGCATCTGTGGTGAATGAAATAAGTTGTCAATTACAAATAAAAATCCTCTAATTATCAAGTTTTTTGTTTGTGCTCCCCAGTTTTCAAAGCCCTACACAGCTCACACAATGTTTACCACAACATGCGCAAGGCAGCCTTTCCAATGCGCACACACACGAAGTTTGCCAGCAGTGAAAGGGTTTTGAAAAACTGGGCAGCACAAACAAAAAAACTTGATAATTAGAGGATTTTTATTTGTAATTGACAACTTATTTCATTCACCACAGATGCTTAAAATTATACGAGTAGAAAATCCTAACAAAAAATGGCCAGGTTTCTGAAACCTTTTATTTTTTTTATTCAACAATGCGGACGTTTCAATAGCTAATGTGCATTGCGGTTCTCGGGACACTGTCGGAGGTTGCTGTCACTCTAGTGCCAAGCTTTGAAACAGCCTATTCGTGTCACAGCAGCGTTTCAAATTTTTCGGTTTTTTTCACCAGGGGCAAATTATCAACGTGGCCGTGAAACATCAGGAAGCGACCAATCGGCTCGCCAGATTAGGGTCAAGTAACACGAATATCCAAACTTTGTTTATCATATGCTCACCCCCAAGATCAAGCGCGGTCGAAGGGGTTATTAACCAGCACCTTTAGCAGAACCTGATGCTGTAAGTGCAGGGTTGGATTAAAAAAAAAGTAAAAATTTTTTTTTAAAAAAAAAATTTTTTTTTTAAAAAAAAAAAGTTGGCCACTTTTTTTATTTTAAAATTTTAAAAAGTAGGTCCACTTTTTTTATTATTTTCCCCTTTTTTTCGTTATTTTCTCACTTTTTTAAGGTAAAAATGTATGTTTTCATGCGTTTTATTGCTCATCATTCTCAAAAAATCGCCTGCGGCGCTTATATTCAGTTTAAAATGGCGTTGTAATGGACTCATACAGTTCCCAGACATCCCAACAATCGCTGCACGTATAATATAGGACACCCCATACCGTATACTGTGCAGTTATTGAACTTATCGACGTAAGCTATCGACAGACTCCACTTTGCTCGCCTATTTGCAGTTGTGTGGATTTGTCATTTGTTGCTTTTGTCACACAACATGAGTGTGGTGTAACTCTTTATCTCTATTTAAATTTATCCCCAAATACACAAACAGAAGGTTGGTCTTCCCTTTGTCATATATGCCCACAGAGTTACCTTCGGGCCGGTTCTCAAAGTTATGACCAAATGGGCTAGATCGCAGGTGATCGACATAAACATGCAAGTCAGTGGAGAAGTTCTCTTTAGTGTCCCTCAAAACATACCTAAGTAACATGATTTCAGAAATTTCATTTTTCTAGAAACCAATTTTTGGGGGTCCGGAATAAAAAAAAGTGATTTTTAAAAAAAAAATTTTAAAAAGTTTTTTTTTTAAAAAAAAAAGTTCGATAATAAAAAAATTTTTTAATCCAACCCTGGGTACATTACACACACACATCAGTGGAGCGCCAAGTGCAAAAAATTTGGAGCGGTTACAAAGATTCTCATCATGTCAATAACGAATAGTCGTTTACATTGGAGCACATCCACTATTTTTTCGGCACCCAACTGCTGCCGTCAGCCGGGTGGAGCGCGACATACACAGCTGCCAGCCAGCCAGCAGAAATGGCTTCACATTATTGTTCAATACTAGATGGGGCCAGGGTTGGGCAAAAAACGTTTTTTTAAAAAAACGTTTTTTTAAAACGCCCAGATGACCAAAACATGCCCCCAAAAAAATTGGAAAACGCTCATGTTGGGAAGAAAAGGTGGTTAAATGAAGTCATTCTATGTGTTCTGAGGCAAAATAAACAGGTTTCAACCCTTTTCTAGCGAGTTGCTAAGATCCCATATCAGACCCGCATCGTGGGACGAACTTTGGCCGGGGTCATCACTGAAAGTCAAACTCCGTATATCGACGTATCTCGACAAAGTAAAAATTGGTCGAAAATTTTTTGAAAAAAATGGGACAAAAAATTGATTTTCCTTGATAATCAGGGTACTTTCCCTGAAAAATCAGGGAAAATCAAGGAAATTAAGGATTTAAAAAAAACGAAAAACGACCCAGGCGTTTTTTTTAAAAAAAACGTCGTTTTTTTAAGAAAAAACGCCGTCGTTTTTTTTTTGCCCAACCCTGGACGGGGCCCATGCCTACGGCACGGCTAAAGCTTCGCGTCCGCGCACCCTGGGCTATCCGAAAACCCGTTAGCATAATCAAAGCTACCCGTGAAAATTGAACCGTGCCCCCCGAGGGAGGGGGCCACAGACATACATACATATGTATGTACATACTGTATATACGTCTTCCTGTTTTAGTAGTATATGTAGATGCGAGCGTTGACACAGTTGCTGATATCATAACATTCATGGTACAGTTGTAGCAAAATGCGTATTGATTTTAATGAATAAAACATGATTTAATGCGAGCGAGGCAAAATACTCACATCAGGATCCACCCACGATGTTTGTGCACATCGGGCTCTTCCCACATGGCTGCCGTTGGCCGAATTTAGCCGGTATTCTCTCACACAATCGCCCACTTGTATTTTTTATTCACTCACTCAATCACAATAACAGTCGAAAATGTTTCGCCATTTGCGTATATATATATAGGGGGTGGTCATCCAAAGGTGACCCGGTCATTGGTGTCCGCCGGTCGATCGGGTCACTTTTTGGGTTCCTGTATTGGCGATGCAATGGCATCGGGATACCTTTGACTATGAAACTACAAAGCACGCATGAACCAGTCGGTTCCAGAACTGATTTCAAAATACTGAAAGGAGCCTTTTTAAGCGAGTTATGCAACTGCGAACTTGGCGCTCCACTGAGATGGTCGAGCGCACGTCGGGCGCCTCTCGTGTTGCCAGCCGCAACATTTAGTCCAACTTTGGGCGCCACGCATGTTTTGGTCAATACCGGGAGTCTCTGTAGGCAATCAAACTTCGCGCTCCACACAAGAGAACGAACTTGACGCTCCTCCCTAAACTTGAAGCGCCTCTAATGCCAGATGCTGCTCCCTAAACTTGACACTCCGTTGTGAACTTACGCTGGTGAGTAAACTTGCGCTCCACCAAAAAACTTGGCGCGCCACCGAAAACATGGCGCTCCACAAAAAAACTTGGAGCGCCACAAAAAAACTTCGGGCGCCACCAAAACGGCCCAATCAAACTTGACGCTCCACAAAAAAACTTGCAGCGCCACAAAAACAAATCGAATAAACATCGCGCGCCACCCAAAACTTGGAGCGCCACCGAAAAGGGGGTTGCACAACGAGCGCCACAGACCGCTCCGCTCTTAACTACTGACCGCTCCGCTAATCCTGCAGGTATGACTGTGATAAAAGGAAAACGTGAGAAGCGAAAATCGAAGTGTTTACAGTGCACGCGATACACACCTGGAACAATACGTTTTAGCCCCCAGCAGCCATTAACACCGCTCAGCTGGGGCTCGCGCGGAAAATTTTTTCCCGCGGAATTTCGCGGGAGGGAGGGAAATTTGCGGGAAATTTCCCGCCCCCGTTTCCCGGGAAATATTTTCGAAAGTGGCATTTCCCGCGGGAAATAGTACCTGAAAATTCCCGCGGGAAATTTCAAGCGGGAAATCGGCCATTTCCCGCATTTTCCCGTCCTTCGACCATTTCCCGCCCGGGAATTCCCGTCAGTAATTCACGTGAAATTTCCCGCGGGAAACGGGAAATCGAAACGATCAGATCATCTTCTGTTGGCTTTTCTTTTTTAGTATGGGTTGGAAATAGATTTTTTGTCCTTTTCAGATCTGTTCACGAAGCTCACGACCCAATGAGCAATTGACTTAGACTGCATTTTTCAACCTACAATTAGCGGCTCACGCACTAAACCGATCAGTCAAGAAATTCACGGATTTAATGGCACGTGTGCGTAACTAGAATACTCGCTTGAACATGTCTCAGCATGAACAGGCCTGAATTCTTGGTAAATACTGTTATACAGTGGTTGTTCATCCTCCAAAGGGCAACTTCGCCTTTTGAGCGCCCTTCTTTTACATTGCCAGTTTACATCAACAGGCAACAGGAATTGTCATCCACTTTTTAAAACATCAAAGGAACGCTTATAGCGGCCAGCTATTGCGTTAGCAACTCATAAAACCAAAAACAATGGCGGGACATTTACGGGAAATATCTGTTTTCAGCGGGAAATTTACGTGAAATTCCTATTTTCAGCGGGAAATCTAAGGGAATTTCCTATTTTTCGCGGGAAATCTGCGGGAAATATCACCATTTCCCGCTTGAAATTTCCCGTTTTCCTGCATTTCCCGCAATTTTCCGTCCTTCAAAATTCTGAAAACCATTTCCCGCGACATTTCCCGTCCTTCAAAATTCCAAACTTCCATTTCCCGTTAGAATTCCCGGACCCTTGGGGAACGGGAAATTTCCCCAACTTTTCCCGTCCTTCAAAAAAATTTTCCGCGCGAGCCCTACGCTCAGCCTCACACTTTTGAAGAAAAAAGGTCTGATCAAAGCAACGAGAGGTATCAAACTTGACTGGTCACGCATGATTCTAGCATTTAGGATATTAAGAAATTTACGGGGGCCACTAATATCGCTGGCTGAAGAATTTTCCATTTTACGCTGCTTGCAATTAGTGGCCTCACACAGGGCGGAGCAACAAAATTTCTTTAGATTTTTACCGGGGGAACAAAAAGCTCTAAACCGTTCATAAATGGCCTTTTTGGAAGCAATTTTGTCATTTTTTCTCACGGAGCGAAATCTTCACGGTATTACCTTTGGGGCCTGTAATTTTTATCTAAGATGCCCCCGCAAATGATGCTATTACAATTTCCCGTGATACATGAGATACAGTCGGCAGATATTCCTTCGTGGTACTTCTGTGTCACACCCCATCGGGCAGCACGAAGTTGTACAGATACAACCGATTCATCGACCCGAGTGTTTCAGCAGCTTATTGTCTAAATTATGTGTGAAAACTTGTTTAACAATTTTTTTCCAACCCTGGCCTCACCAAACTTCTTAATATCCCAAATTCAAAAAAGTCACGTGACCAAAGCAGTCGTCCGATCCGATCCTATCACGGAGTTTCATATCGCCCAAACTGTCCCAATGTCCCGAAGTTTCCGTTCTAGTGAGACCGTGTGGCCACGACTGGCAATGTTGGACATGTCATTCTTTCTTTTGGCTTTCGTTGACGTCACTCATATGTAAACTTCGCCACAAGATTATTTTCAGATTCCTAAAGAGTTGCACAGAACAAGAAATTTCCGAAACCACTTTTCCGTTGGCATCAACGGTAATGTACAGCTCCCTCACGGGTCAGGCCAATCATCTACTTCTAGAATTTGACTGTGCCGCCCAATTTTGTATATAATTGCAAAAATATGTTGATGTCAGCAATTAACATGTGTTAAGTTAACATGTGTTAACACACATGTTAACACTAATACAGAACATGTCTTAAGTAGTGGTACTTTTGCCTCAGCAACTGCATAGCTGTGTGAGGTTTCCGAAATTGCTGTGTGACGCTGTGAATGGCTTGCACATGCCGCATTTATGTACAAATTTCATTTACCCAAGATTGCACAAAGCGAAGTATGTTTGCTTATAAACCGTACCGTTTTTTTGCCGACTGTTGAGTGACTGTTGAACTTGCGTTTTACGGAAATATTTTCGTATTCCCGGATTCTGTCCAATTTTGCAGAAACTTCGCTGCGTTTTCAAAAAAAAGTGCGAAGCCTTTCCACATCCCGTAATTTTCAAAATTGATTTCTTAAATGCTTCACCAAAACGCATTCAGGAACCAGATCAAACTTTTTGCATGCAAATGTTACGGATTCTGCGTTCAACCTGCCTCCACATCAAGGAGATGAAGCACTTGCATGGCACATTTAGAAATTAATGTTTTGTTTTTTTTGTTTTGATGACGTTTGCAACCATATAGACTACCTGTATTGCGTTTCAATATGCAGTGTGGACGGAAAGTTGTTTCGCTTAAGTACGTGACACCGGCGTTCTTCTCCGCAACAACTGCCTGTAAATACTGCAGAGCTGGCCCCGTAATTACAGATTGAGACCTATACGGCATTCAGACAGCTGACATCTCCTGCACCAGTTAGCAGGGTTGGGCAAAAAAAAAGGTTTTTGAAAAAAAATTTAAAAAAAAAAATTTTTTTTTAAAAATTTTCGGGGGAACAAAATGTTCTAAAACGTCCAAAAATGGCCTTTTTGGGGGTTATTTTTTGTCATTTTTTCTCAAGGGTCGAAAAATTTTCTTCACAAAATCACCTTTGGGGCATGTATTTGGTACCTAAGATACCCCAAATGATGTTATTATACCTTCCCTTGATACATGAGACACAGTATGCATGTGCCTACATGGTACTTCGATGTCATACCCCATCAGGTCGGTCGTATACGACTGATTCAGCTGCCCGACAAGTATTTCTGCAGCTTATATTCTCAAATCTGTGTGGTTTATGAGTGAATCTTGCTTATTCGGCCACAAACTGTTGTGTCCGATACCACAGAGCAGCAATCATCGGTCCATATCAAGCACAGACTGTTGGATCGTACCGAAATGACGTAAACACCCTTGATAAGTGATGCAAACCAAGTCACAAAAGTGACTTGTCAATTAAAGTTGCATTTTTTCGCGATTTTGCGCGTTTTTTAGGCAAATTTGGTAAACATATCTTTGATGTTGCCGGGATGGCAGTGCCGTAATGCAATCATGTTGTTGTGTGTCTTTGAGAGACGAACAGCACCAAATCACAATACACAGAATATATTGCCGAATTTTCGACACTCAATAGTGTCCTCGTCAGGGCTAAAATCAACAAAAAGAGAGATAGGAACCGGTTGTCACAAGAATATCATTTCAGAAAACGCAAACAAGGAGCAAAACAGTCAGATAAACAAGTGGCATTTTGATACAGATATTGGCTATTGTTGGGTTTCAGTGCTCTGTTGATGTATGGATTGCGAGCGAGAATAAAGGCCGACTCCATAACACGCAATTGTTTTTCTGTGTTACAGTGGTCCAGCACCTTTACGTGTTGCACTGTACATTGATGTGTGCGCATATGAATGGTCATGCCTGAGGCATTGTTGTTTTGCTTGGTGGTGCCACTGATGTGTTCTTGCACGCGCTGTTTTAGAGTTCGTGTGGTGGAGCCGATGTATGTGTAGCCTTGTGGACATAAACATTACGCAATGCAACACCCACATTGAAACATCAGTCTTCCGCAAAGCAAACAATTCCGGCCGAACGTTGCCAGCTTCGTCGTTTGTGGACATGAGCACCAAACGTGCTCTTATCAGCTGTCTCAGGAAACGCGCAGATCGCTACTGCATCGATCCTGAAACATTACGCGCTGAACATGACTACATCATTTCGCAACTCAAACGCAACGGCTACGGTCACCAGTTCATCACACAACAATTAACTCGCCCTGGCAATCAGGGTAAATGAAATTTGTACATAAATGCGGCATGTGCAAGCCATTCACAGCGTCACACAGCAATTTCGGAAACCTCACACAGCTATGCAGTTGCTGAGGCAAAAGTACCACTACTTAAGACATGTTCTGTATTAGTGTTAACATGTGTGTTAACACATGTTAACTTAACACATGTTAATTGCTGACATCAACATATTTTAGCAATTATATACAAAATTGGGCGGCACAGTCAAATTCTAGAAGTAGATGATTGGCCCTGACCCGTGAGGGAGCTGTACATTACCGTTGATGCCAACTGAAAAAGTGGTTTCGGAAATTTCTTGCTTCTGTGCAACTCTTTCAGGAATCTGAAAATAATCTTGTGGCGAAGTCTACATATGAGTGACGTCAACGAAAGCCAAAAGAAAAAATGACATGTCCAACATTGCCAGTCGTGGCCACACGGTCTCACTAGAACGGAAACTTCGGGACATTGGGACAGTTTGGGCGATATGAGACTCCGTGATAGGATCGGATCGGACGACTGCTTTGGTCACGTGACTTTTTTGAATGTGGGATATTAAGAAGTTTGGTGAGGCCAGGGTTGGAAAAAAATTGTTAAACAAGTTTTCACACATAATTTAGACAATAAGCTGCTGAAACACTCGGGTCGATGAATCGGTTGTATCTGTACAACTTCGTGCTGCCCGATGGGGTGTGACACAGAAGTACCACGAAGGAATATCTGCCGACTGTATCTCATGTATCACGGGAAATTGTAGAGAGCATCATTTGCGGGGGCATCTTAGATAAAAATTACAGGCCCCAAAGGTAATACCGTGAAGATTTCGCTCCGTGAGAAAAAATGACAAAATTGCTTCCAAAAAGGCCATTTATGAACGGTTTAGAGCTTTTTGTTCCCCCGGTAAAAATCTAAAGAAATTTTGTTGCTCCGCCCTGTGTGAGGCCACTAATTGCAAGCAGCGTAAAATGGAAAATTCTTCAGCCAGCGATATTAGTGGCCCCCGTAAATTTCTTAATATCCTAAATGCTAGAATCATGCGTGACCAGTCAAGTTTGATACCTCTCGTTGCTTTGATCAGACCTTTTTTCTTCAAAAGTGTGAGGCTGAGCGTAGGGCTCGCGCGGAAAATTTTTTTGAAGGACGGGAAAAGTTGGGGAAATTTCCCGTTCCCCAAGGGTCCGGGAATTCTAACGGGAAATGGAAGTTTGGAATTTTGAAGGACGGGAAATGTTGCGTGAAATGGTTTTCGGAATTTTGAAGGACAGAAAACTCCAGGAAATGCAGGAAAACGGGAAATTTAGAGCGGGAAATGGTGATATTTCCCGCCAAGTTTACCGCGAAAAATGGGAAATTCCCTTAGATTTCCCGCTGAAAATAGGAATTTCACGTAAATTTCCCGCTGAAAACAGATATTTCCCGTAAATGCTCCGCCATTGTTTTTCGTTTTATGAGTTGCTAACGCAATAGCTGGCCGCTATAAGCGTTCCTTTGATGTTTTAAAAAGTGGATGACAATTCCTGTTGCCTGTTGATGTAAACTGGCAATGTAAAAGGAAGGGCGCTCAAAAGGCGAAGTTGCCCTTTGAAGAGGATGAACAACCACTGTATAACAGTATTTACCAAGAATTAAGGCCTGTTCATGCTGAGACATGTTCAAGCGAGTATTCTAGTTACGCACACGTGCCATTAAGAATCCCTGAAATTCTTGACTGATCGGTTTAGTGCGTGAGCCGCTAATTGTAGGTTGAAAAATGCAGTCTAAGTCAATTGCTCATTGGGTCGTGAGCTTCGTGAACAGATCTGAAAAGGACAAAAAATCTATTTCCAACCCATACTAAAAAAGAAAAGCCAACAGAAGATGATCTGATCGTTTCGATTTCCCGTTTCCCGCGGGAAATTTCACATCAAATTACTGACGGGAATTCCCGGGCGGGAAATGGTCGAAGGACGGGAAAATGCGGGAAATGGCCGATTTCCCGCTTGAAATTTCCCGCGGGAATTTTCAGGTACTATTTCCCGCGGGAAATGCCACTTTCGAAAATATTTTCCCGGGAAACGGGGGCGGGAAATTTCCCGCAATTTTCCCTCCCTCCCGCGAAATTCCGCGGGAAAAAATTTTCCGCGCGAGCCCCAGCTGAGCGGTGTTAATGGCTGCTGGGGGCTAAAACGTATTGTTCCAGGTGTGTATCGCGTGCACTGTAAACACTTCGATTTTCGCTTCTCACGTTTTCCTTTTATCACAGTCATACCTGCAGGATTAGCGGAGCGGTCAGTAGTTAAGAGCGGAGCGGTCTGTGGCGCTCGTTGTCCAACCCCCTTTCGGTGGCGCTCCAAGTTTTGGGTGGCGCGCGATGTTTATTCGATTTGTTTTTGTGGCGCTGCAAGTTTTTTTGTGGAGCGTCAAGTTTGATTGGGCCGTTTTGGTGGCGCCCGAAGTTTTTTGTGGCGCTCCAAGTTTTTTGTGGAGCGCCATGTTTTCGGTGGCACACCAAGTTTTTTGGTGGAGCGCAAGTTTACTCACCAGCGCAAGTTCACAACGGAGCGTCAAGTTTAGGGAGCAGCATCTGGCATTAGAGGCGCTTCAAGTTTAGGGAGGAGCGTCAAGTTCGTTCTCTTGTGTGGAGCGCGAAGTTTGATTGCCTACAGAGACTCCCGGTATTGACCAAAACATGCGTGGCGCCCAAAGTTGGACTAAATGTTGCGGCCGGCAACACGAGAGGCGCCCGACGTGCGCTCGACCATCTCAGTGGAGCGCCAAGTTCGCAGTTACATAACTCGCTTAAAAAGGCTCCTTTCAGAATTTTGACATCAGTTCTGGAACTGACTGTTTCATGCGTGCTTTGTAGTTTCATAGTAAAAGGTATCCCGATGCCATTGCAGCGCCAACACAGGAACCCAAAAAGTGACCCGCTCGACCGGCGGACACCAACGACCGGGTCACCTTTGGATGACCACCCCCTACATATACGCAAACGGCGAAACATTTTTGACTGTTATTGTGATTGAGCGAGTGAATAAAAAATACAATTGGTGAGAGAATACCAGCTAAATTCGGCCAACGGCAGCCATGTGGGAGGAGCCCGATGTGAGTATTTTGCCTCGCTCGCATTAAATCATGTTTTATTCATTAAAATCAATACGCATTTTGCTACAACTGTACCATGAATGTTATGATATCAGCAACTGTGTCAACGCTCGCATCTACATATACTACTAAAACAGGAAGACGTATATACAGTATGTACATACATATGTATGTATGTCTGTGGCCCCCTCCCTCGGGGGGCACGGTTCAATTTTCACGGGTAGCTTTGATTATGCTAACGGGTTTTCGGATAGCCCAGGGTGCGCGGACGCGAAGTTTTAGCCGTGCCGTAGGCATGGGCCCCGTCCAGGGTTGGGCAAAAAAAAAACGACGGCGTTTTTTCTTAAAAAAACGACGTTTTTTTTAAAAAAAACGCCTGGGTCGTTTTTGGTTTTTTTTAAATCCTTAATTTCCTTGATTTTTCCCTGATTTTTCAGGGAAAGTACCCTGATTATCAAGGAAAATCAATTTTTTGTCCCATTTTTTTCAAAAAATTTTCGACCAATTTTTACTTTGTCGAGATACGTCGATATACGGAGTTTGACTTTCAGTGATGACCCCGGCCAAAGTTCGTCCCACGATGCGGGTCTGATATGGGATCTTAGCAACTCGCTAGAAAAGGGTTGAAACCTGTTTATTTTGCCTCAGAACACATAGAATGACTTCATTTAACCACGTTTTCTTCCCAACATGAGCGTTTTCCAATTTTTGGGGGGCATATTTTGGTCATCTGGGCGTTTTAAAAAAACGTTTTTTTTAAAAAAACGTTTTTTGCCCAACCCTGGCCCCGTCTAGTATTGAACAATAATGTGAAGCCATTTCTGCTGGCTGGCTGGCAGCTGTGTATGTCGCGCTCCACCCGGCTGACGGCAGCAGTTGGGTGCCGAAAAAATAGTGGATGTGCTCCAATGTAAACGACTATTCGTTATTGACATGATGAGAATCTTTGTAACCGCTCCAAATTTTTTGCACTTGGCGCTCCACTGATGTGTGTGTGTCATGTACACAGGGTTGGATTAAAAAATTTTTTTATTATCGAACTTTTTTTTTTTAAAAAAAAAACTTTTTAAAATTTTTTTTTTAAAAATCACTTTTTTTTATTCCGGACCCCCAAAAAATTGGTTTCTAGAAAAATGAAATTTCTGAAATCATGTTACTTAGGTATGTTTTGAGGGACACTAAAGAGAACTTCTCCACTGACTTGCATGTTTATGTCGATCACCTGCGATCTAGCCCATTTGGTCATAACTTTGAGAACCCGCCCGAAGGTAACTCTGTGGGCATATATGACAAAGGGAAGACCAACCTTCTGTTTGTGAATTTGGGGATAAATTTAAATAGAGATAAAGAGTTACACCACACTCATGTTGTGTGACAAAAGCAACAAATGACAAATCCACACAACTGCAAATAGGCGAGCAAAGTGGAGTCTGTCGATAGCTTACGTCGATAGCTCAATAACTGCACAGTATACGGTATGGGGTGTCCTATATTATACGTGCAGCGATTGTTGGGATGTCTGGGAACTGTATGAGTCCATTACAACGCCATTTTAAACTGAAATATAAGCGCCGCAGGCGATTTTTTGAGAATGATGAGCAATAAAACGCATGAAAACATACATTTTTACCTTAAAAAAGTGAGAAAATAACGAAAAAAAAGGGGAAAAATAATAAAAAAAGTGGACCTACTTTTTAAAATTTTAAAATAAAAAAAGTGGCCAACTTTTTTTTTTTTAAAAAAAAAATTTTTTTTTACAAAAAAATTTTTACTTTTTTTTTTAATCCAACCCTGCATGTACAGCATCAGGTTCTGCTTAAAGGTGCTGGTTAACAACCCTTCGACCGCGCTTGATCTTGGGGGGTAGTATATATAAACAAAGTTTGGACATCGTGTTACTCGACCCTAATCTGGCGAGCCGATTGGTCGCTTCCTGATGTTTCACGGCCACGTTGAATAATTTGCCCCTGGTGAAAAAAACCGAAAAAATTTGAAACGCTGCTGTGACACGAATAGGCTGTTTCAAAGCTTGGCACTAGAGTGACAGCAACCTCCGACAGTGTCCCGAGAACCGCAATGCACATTAGCTATTGACACGTCCGCATTGTTGAATAAAAAAAAATAAAAGGTTTCAGAAACCTGGCCATTTTTTGTTAGGATTTTCTACTCGTATAATTTTAAGCATCTGTGGTGAATGAAATAAGTTGTCAATTACAAATAAAAATCCTCTAATTATCAAGTTTTTTTGTTTGTGCTCCCCAGTTTTCAAAACCCTTTCACTGCTGGCAAACTTCGTGTGTGTGCGCATTGGAAAGGCTGCCTTGCGCATGTTGTGGTAAACATTGTGTGAGCTGTGTAGGGCTTTGAAAACTGGGGAGCACAAACAAAAAACTTGATAATTAGAGGATTTTTATTTGTAATTGACAACTTATTTCATTCACCACAGATGCTTAAAATTATACGAGTAGAAAATCTTAACAAAAAATGGCCAGGTTTCTGAAACCTTTTATTTTTTTATTCAACAATGCGGACGTTTCAATAGCTATTGTGCATTGCGGTTTTCGCCACAATGTTGGAGGTTGCTGTCACTCCAGTATCAAACTTGGAAACAGCCTATTCGTGTCACAGCAGCATTTCAAATTTTTTTCGGTCTGTTTTACCAGGGGCAAACTTCAACGTGGCCGTGAAACATCAGGAAGCAACCAATCGGTTCGCCAGATTAGGGTCGAGTAACACGATGTCCAAACTTTGTTAAAATATGCTACCCTCCAAGATCAAGCGCGGTCGAAGGGTTGTTAACCAGCACCTTTATGTTGGGGACGCCACTGGACTCACGTTGACTCAATACTCGGATAATACATGGAAGGGTGGGATTCTGGTCAAACTACGACGCTGTGCACATCAGGCTCCACCCACAATGTTTGTGCACATCGGGCTCCTCCCACATGGCTGCCGTTGGCCGAATTTAGCTGGTATTCTCTCACCAATTGTATTTTTTATTCACTCGCTCAATCACAATAACAGTCAAAAATGTTTCGCCGTTTGCGTATATATATATATGTAGGGGGTGGTCATCCAACTCAGCTGACCCGGTCATTTTGGGGGGCTCTGGTACGATGGGGGCTCTATTCCGGGGGGCCTGTATTGGCGATTCAATGGCATCCGGATACCATGACTATGAAATCTACAAAGCACGCGGAACTACCCGGTTCCAAGAACTGATTTCAAAAAGTTGACTGAAAGGATGTTTTTTAAGCGAGTTATGTAACTGCGAATTTATGCGTCTCTACTGAGATGGTCGATCGGACGTCGAGCGCATCTTGTGTTTGACGAGCAACAAACGTGCATAAATGTACCTGTACACCACTATCAAGCCTTATTACACTACAGTATGGGGGATGTTACTTAGGGGGGAAGGCGCTATCCGGGGGGCCTCTATTAATTCAGCTGTCCCCTTTTTGGGGGGGCTGTATTACGGGGGGGCTTATTCCGGGGGGGGGGCTGTATTTAGGTTTTTACGGTACCAGAGGTCGCAATCGGGCCGGGTTTGGCCGGCCCGGCCCGGCCCGAGCCCCCAAATCTCCGGCCCGGCCCGGCCCGGCCCGACCCCTCCCCCCCAACCGCCGGCCCGGCCCGGCCCGAACCCCCAACTCTCCGGCCCGGCCCGGCCCGGGCCGGCCCGGCCCGATTTTTTGGCTCAGATTTTAACCCAATTTTTGTCATAATTTTTGCGATTTTTTTAACCTATTTTTTGGTTGAAAACAACGGTGTTGCAGGGGGTGGGGTACCCCCTAGGTACAGTAGGTAGGTAGGTTGACGCTCCATCCTGGTACACTATGTAGGTCGCCGCCAGAGGTCGCAATCGGGCCGGGTTTGGCCGGCCCGGCCCGGCCCGAGCCCCCAAATCTCCGGCCCGGCCCGGCCCGGCCCGACCCGTACCCCCAAATCTCCGGCCCGGCCCGGCCCGAACCCCCACATCTCCGGCCCGGCCCGGCCCGGCCCGGCCCGAATTTTTTGGCTCAGATTTTAACCCAATTTTTGTCATAATTTTTGCGATTTTTTTGAACCTATTTTTTTGGTTGAAAACAATGGTGTTGCAGGGGGTGGGGGTACCCCCTAGGTACAATAGGTAGGTAGGTTGACGCTCCATCCTGGTACACTAGGTAGGTCGCCGCCCGGCGGCTAGTACAGTAAGTTGCGATTTTTGGCTCAAAATGGTACATAAAATCGGTACTTTTCACTCCAAATAGGCGATAAATCGCCGCGCTACGCGCGAAATTAGCGTTTTAGAGCACATTTTCTTCAAAATTTCAATGTTCCCCCTTAGCCCGGCCGGTACAGTAGGTAGGTTGCCGTCCCACATTTTTGGTGGTACCGTAGGTTGCCGCCCCGCCTGGGTAGCTACACCACTGGTTGAAAATACATTGTTTTCCATGAAATGGTCGTCAGATAGAGACAATACTGATCACTTGCTTGCCGAATCCGTCAGAAATTTTAGTATTTTTGACAAAAAAATCCCTACTTTTTCAGTAAAATAAGTCACTTCAGAAGCTTCGGGCCGGGGTGCCCGGCCCGGCCCGGCCCGACCCTCCAAATCTCCGGCCCGGCCCGGCCCGGCCCGAGCCAAAAGCCCACACTCGCGGCCCGGCCCGGCCCGGCCCGGCCCGGCCCGAGGTCGGGCCGGCCCGATTGCGACCTCTGAAATCCACCCGTTTTGTGTGTGCTTAAGCATAGTCCCATAGTTAAGCTTTAGGCTTCTATTTCAGGCTTAGGCTTAGGCTTAGGCTTGCTGTTAGGCTTTGGCTTAGGCTTAGGCACCAGCCTGAATCAAATAAAACACACAGCCACGACGAAAAACGGCTGTATCTCTCGTGGACGCGTGCTCGATCGGGTGGATTTCCGTATAATTAGTCGCTCGTATTTTTAGGCCTAAAATGTGTGATTTTTGGGTCAATGTTTTCAAAAGTCGCCAAAATACCCTTTTTATGAAGAATTTTTTCCAAAAAGGGGTAAAAATAGGTCAAATTTTCTACCTCAAAAAGTGACTTTTTCCCGAATTTGGGTCTTCCCCCCCTTCCCCCCCTCGGGGGTACACTATCTCCCCCTCCGAAAAAAACGGAGGGTCCGCTATCTCCCCCTCCGGACCAGGAACTACACTGCCAGGTTGTGTTAGGGTCCAGCGCTCACTTGGGTCCACTTTTTCGCTGGGCCTGAGCGTAGGCTTCGGCTTTCACTTCGGGTTGGCCACCCGACCGAGCACGCGTCCACGAAAGATATACAGCCGTTTTTCGCCGTGCCTGTGTGTTTTATTTGATTCAGGCTGGTGCCTGCCTAAGCCTAAGCCTAACCGCAAGCAGTGCTGTGCAGTGTAGTACTTGGTCAGGGTGTTGACGATAGATAGATTGGGACCCGAAATGTGTTGACGATAGATAGATGATGACCCAAGTCCGAAATCTGGGGGGGTCGACCAGTGTAGTACTTGGTCAGGGTGTTGACGATAGATAGATTGGGACCCGAAATGTGTTGACGATAGATAGATGACCCAAGTCCGAAATCTGGGGGGGTCGACCCAAACTTGTTGACGATAGATAGATGGTGGGGGGGGGGGGGGTCGCCAAAAATCAAGGTATAGTATAGTGCATTAAGCAGGTAATAATGTGTAAATATTAATGAAAATGTGTATAGATGTACTAAATCCGCGCGTAGCGCGCGATTTTTGCCTATTTGTGGTGAAAAATACCGATTTTGAGCCATTTTGAGGCAAAAATGTCAATTTTGGGTTCGAAATGTGTTGACGATAGATAGATTGTTCCCAAAATTTGTTGACGATAGATAGATTTGCCCATAAGTGTTGACGATAGATAGATGAAATCAAAAAGTGTTGACGATAGATAGATGAATTTGGGGGGGACCCCCCCCACCCCCCCCCCCCCAAGTACTACCCTGGGGTCGACCCAAACTTGTTGACGATAGATAGATGGTGGGGGGGGGGGGTCGCCAAAAATCAAGGTATAGTATAGTGTACTAAGTAGGTAATAATGTGTAAATATTAATGAAAATGAACTAAAATGTACTAAATCCGCGCGTAGCGCGCGATTTTTTGCCTATTTGGGACAAAAAATACCGATTTTGAGCCATTTTGAGGCAAAAATACCCATTTTGGGGTCGAAATGTGTTGACGATAGATACATTGTTCCCAGAATTTGTTGACGATAGATAGATTTGCCCATAAGTGTTGACGATAGATAGATAGATGAAATCAAAAAGT